>BMAT01011332.1:111767-122097 GCA_019649035.1 Elysia marginata
ATTCTAGCTGCTATTTCATTGTTGTTTCTACCATCGCTTGTTATTATTTACACTACCTACTGCTAAAAGGAACAGGTTACTGCAGTCCACTAAATCTTTTTGTCAACATGATTCGCCTGGGGGTAGATATGTTGGTAGATATAGAAACACATAGTTATTTTGATAGGAATTACAGGTATTCCTAACAGGAGGCAATCACAGCAGTTTTTGGATATTCCATAATCTATTTTACCTGACAGGTTTTGTACTAGTATGTGTAATTTATTATTCATAAATTACTGGACTTAGGTCTGCTACTAGTGAGGTGATGCATGACTTTTGCCCACTGTTGCATAGTTAATACTGCTTGTTTGTTGTCCTTTTTTAAAAAGAATTCTTTTGTTTGTGATCCTTTTTTTTTGTTGTTAAGAGTTTGAGAAGGTAATGTGTAATTGGGAAATGTGCACACTATATGCAAAATTTACAATTTATTTTCCGATTCATGTTTTAAATCAATGTTTTATGGGGGAGATGAACAAGAACCTACAACAAAATGTCTTATTTACGCACAGGGCCCTTCATGAACTATCAGCAGCAACAGCAGCAGCAGCAACAGCCCCAGCAGTTTGGAGGACCTCAGCAACAGACCTCACAGTCAGGACAACAGCAACAGTCTCAGCAGCAGCCTGCAGCGTATGCCCAGGCTATGCCTCAAGGGCAGCAGCAGCAGCAGCCTGGACAGTTTATGCAAGGTCAACCAGGTCCAGGAGGCAGTGCTCCCCTCAGGGGTTATGGACCTGGACCTTACAACAGACAGCAGCCGGGCATGATGGGTCCTCATGGAGATAACATGGGAGGCAAACCTAACCAGACTCAGCAGCAAGGGGGTGTTATGTCTGGGCAGCAGGGGAATATGACAGGCATGGGAGGTCAACAAGGAAACATGCCCAACCAGATGGGAACTCCGCAAGGAAATATCCCCAGTCAGATAGGAGGACAACAAGGAAATATGCCCAGTCAGATGGGAGGGCAGCAAGGAAATATGCCCAATCAGATGGGAGGGCAGCAAGGGAGTATGCCCAATCAAATGGGAGGGCAGCAAGGAAACTTGCCTAACCAAATGGGGGGACAGCAAGGCAGTATGCCCAATCAAATGGGTGGGCCACAGAATAATATGCAGAATCAAATGGGAGGGCAACAAGGAAATATGTCAAATCAAGTAGGTCAGGGAAATATGCCCAATCAAATTGTGGGGCATGGGAACATGCCCAATCAGATGGGTGGGCAGCAAAACAGTATGTCTAATCCAATGGGGGGCATGGCAAATCAAATGGTCAACTCTCAGAGTAACATGCAGGTCCCAATGGGAGGGCCCCAGGGAAACATGCCTGGACAAATGACAGGTCAGCAGGGAAACATTCCTAACCAAATGGGAGGGCCCCAGAACATGCCTAATCAGATGGGTAATATGCCAAACCAAATGGGAACTTCACAGGGAAATATGCAGAACCAAATGGGAAATATGCCTAATCAGATGGCTGGCTCTATTGGTAACATGTCAAATCAAGTTGGTATGCAAAATCAGACAAGTATGCCAAACCAAATGGGCACAATGCCGAATCAAATGGCAGGGCCACAAGGCAACATGCAAACACAAATGGGCACCATGCCCAACCAGATGGGTGTTCCTCAGTCTAACATGCCTAACCAGATGGGAGCACCACAGGGCAACATTCCCAATCAGATGGGGGGCCCCCAAGTTAGCATGGGTGGTATGCAGCCTCCAATGGGGGGAATGCAGAATCATATTGGCAATCCTCAGGGTGGTATGCAGGGAGGAATGGGGGCACCAGGTCAGATGGGTACCCCACAGGGAGGAATGGGACCAGGGGGGCCTAATCAGATGCAGCAAGGCTACAGCTACAATCAGGGTCAGTACTAAACAGTGCGCCAACTGTTGATCTCAGCAAGCTGCATTCAGTTTGATTGTCACTTACGGACATCATTGTGAAAAGTTTAAATAATATTTTACTGTTCTTTAAATGTAAAGGCGGCTTAAAAGGGGACTTTATTTAGTCTTTGGTGTTTATTCAAATTGAAAGAATGTGTGCCCTAACATACTGTTTTTTTTCCCAGGGGCTTGCATGATTGATATTTTTAAAAACTAATTCAGTTATTCTCTTTAACCTCCTTAGACTAACATTAAACAGCTGGTATTTATAACTGGAAGTTGCACTATTAGTAATTCTTTTTTGAAATAAGAGCTCTACAACTTAACTTGTAAATCAGCTTGTAGTTATTTGTCGAACTGGAGAATTTAAAGTATGACTGCCAATGAGACTTGTAAAGATACTTTGATACACTTATGTACTTTTTTGTATTTTATTTTGCTTCTTAATATTGTTGTATTCATTTGTATTAATTTTAGAACAAAAGAAAGAAACACAATTATTTAATGCATACAACAAAAACTTACATTGCCAATATGACTACCAATTAAAGAAAATAAAAACACAAAAAGATAATGGTTGTTTGCACTGATTAAGTGTAGAATAATATTATATTGTTGTGCAAGTTAGCAAAGAAAAATGTGTTTAATTTTTTCTAGAATATACAAAATTGAAACATATCTCTGAAAAATTTTTTAAAATGAAAACATAAGTTTTTTTTTTTCGCAGTGAGCACATACTTTTATCAAAAGTAGAATGTAAAGATAGAAGACCTTCAAGTTTTATTATCATCTGAATTTCTTTTTGTATAATATCACACGATGTCAGTGTAGTTTCATTACAAAATAATAAGAATACAATTATAAAAATCATGATTTGTTAATTACTTTGATTTGAGTATAAAGGAAAATTACCACTTTGATACTTTATTTCTCTCCTTGATTTACAGAGTATGTGCGGCATGTTTTTTCTTTCATGTATAATCTGTTTTATGTTAGTTTTATTGCAATTTGATCTTTGTATTATATTAGTTTAAATATAAATATTCATTTTTGTTGCATAAATCGCATGGCAGGAAAGCTGAACTAGAAATGAGATGTAAAGTTTTAAAAGAAAAAAAAATATTAATGTTTAATAGTCTACTGGTGTTTAAAAAAAATTAGGTGAATTGTCAGTTCTTGATACAAAGGTCTAGACATATTTTCAGCTACATAAAAAATTTACATGTTAAAAGAACAATGATATTTAAAGAATCATCATTAAAAAAAAATTATTTGGATATAGATAACTTTTAAAATGTTTTTATACAGTACATATTTTGTTGTAACAGCCCCCCAATTATAATCATTACCCCTAAACAAGGTAATGTGTATATATATTTGGTTGGATACTTAATAGTATCAGCAATCAAGGCCTACTTGTATTTAGGCAGGTATCTTTTTTTTTACCTTTGTATCTTAAGTATACCTACGACGGAAACGTTTATTTTCGGAGACAAATCTTTTTAAATTTTGTATAAACATGTTTGGTTGCCATCTCTTACAGTTTTAAATCCTAGAGGACAGATTTGTTCAGTAACATTGAGTAATAAAACTTTGTTTCTAGATTTTCGTTATGCTCTTTTCTTGTTAAAGAAAGCGACTGTCAATTACTGAGAGACTTGCAGAATTATGTACATAGCTTCAAAGTTACCCCTAACAGTTCCACATTTCTAATCTTCATTTTAAGTATTCTTTTACTACTGGGATGTGGCAATGTTTTGAAGGTGCTAACTGGATATTTCAGGTTTTTGCTCTATTTTTCAGCGGGTGTTGAGTGCATGGCATTACAAACCAGGACCTTAAAAATATATTTTACTCTAGACTGCTTAACGCTTTTTTCTTTCAAATTCGATTCTTATTATGTCTTGACTGGATTTTTAAAAATTTTGTTCGCTTGCAAAAGCTCAGGGTCTTGTTGTTAGCTTATGAGCATAGGTAAGGAGCCTCTTGAAAAGGCTTTGCACAAATTCAATTTTACATATGTAGGACTTCCATCAAATGAGTTTACATTTGTAATTTTTTTATAAGGAGTTTAATGCCTCACTAGAGAGGCCTTTTAGAGCTTTTTGGGATGATGACAATTTTTTGTTGTTCCCTTAATTAGGTCCTGAGTTACAGCAATTGAAAACCAAGGAATCCAAGTGGCCTTATTTAAAAAAAAATGGAGAATATTGGACTTTCCTACTCTAACAGCGAAACTCGCATTTACCGTGTTCTATCTTTTAAACATATTTTTTACACTAATTTGAAGGTCCTTTTAAAAGAATCTCAAATTTTAAAATTACATACAAAAATGTTTTAAGTAAAAATTTCATCAACTATTAGAAAACACCCATTTTCTTGGATATGCGGGCACTGCATGTAGACCCATTCTGTTTAAGCACTATACTTACAAATTTTTTGCAATATTTCTACTGATGCCTTGAGTTGTTTCCTAGGTATTTCAATGTTACTAATGTTACTTTCAATATATCTTCAATTCTCATCCATACATAAGGAGCAAGATTGAAAAAGGCATTTTGTCCTAACAAATGGATCACTGTATGGGAGATGCAAGCAGTTTAGTTTGTATTGATCAGTATAAGCTGTTTCCTTATATAATATGAAGTATTGCATAAATATGTCAAATGAAAACCTTTAGATCTAGGTCAAGACTACTGTATGCACTAAGTATTTTTCAGTGCGTATGCTACTGAACAATTGCTCCTCTTGCTTAGCATTTCACACCCAGAACAGAAAGCTATGCTTGGTTTCAAAAACCTAAAACATCTAAAAGTTTGTTTGAGTTTTTTATGTTTTAGTGTGTGTCTATTTGGAAGATTTTATCCTTTAACAAAGGACGCCTGTCATCTCCTTTTTGTTGAAACTCAATGTCTAGAATGTCTATTTTGAATGAATGAAACGTTTTTGGTTTGAAATTCAACATCAAACATGCAAGAAGATTATAGCCAAATATGGGTCTACCATGATAAAGTTAAATTTAAATGATCTTTGCTACTAAACAATTTGCATAACTTTCAAACTCTCTGTCATATCGCTCCAAGAAGTTTTTGATTTGCACAATGAAGGACTCACAAGGAACCCAAATAAGTTAGGGATGACATTTTTCCACTACTTTAGTCCGCATCAATTTCTGTAGTTTATGTGTATTCATAATTATGTTTCTATTGCTGTCAGTATTGTATATTTTTGTATGTGAGAATGTAAAGCATCGATTTGCAGTTTTTTTCAAAAACGTTTTGTAACATCCCTGAAGTATGTATTTTGACAACAATTTTTAGAATTAAAAAAAAATTTTTTTGGGAATTAACTTGTTAAATCAAAACATTTATGAGAAATCTTTCAGATTCAACCTAAGTAAAGCCATGGTTCAAAATGATTTTGACATAGATTGGAGTGACTTTAATGAAAGTTCCAAATTACATCTTTGTACCAAGTGTCTGCTTCTCGATCTAGCTGGCATGGCAATTGCTGCATTTTTGCAACCTCAAAAGAGGAGATGAAAATGGATATAAAAAATTGTAGAATATATTAAAATATCATGTAATTATTTACAAAGACAAAGAGGAAAAAAATCAGAAGTAGTCTTTTGTGATAGTTTTCGGCATAGTGGGGGAAGGTGTAGGCATGACGTTGTCATGATGGAAAACAACAGTTCTGCTCATCTGGCTGTGTTTCTTTTGCCACTTTGTCTCGTTTTGTCTGGTAATATTCGACAGTATGTGGTAGCATAGATGGTTTGACAAGGATGTAGGAATAAAGCTAAACCTTGCAGTTTTCTACACTGGTGCTCAATAAATATTTTTAAAGTTTCCTATAAATTCACAATTTTGATATGGGCACAAAAGCTATGGCTTTACTTACCTTATATCTGGGACAATATTTGTAGCACATCATAAAATTATGACTATGAAAGTAAAATTAGCAGCAATCTACTATTTCATGTTGGTTAAAGGATACTTTTTTTTTTGCAATTACGTTCATTTTAGGACTTGAGTTCGTGTAATATGAAAAGTACTAATTTTGGGACAGTTTCTTTTCTCTTGTATATATTTTAATACTTTTATCTAACTTTGTTGTACATATATATGTTGTGGAAAATAAAGTGCAGTAAAAACACCCAATATTTCTTTTCAAATATTTATTGTACATATCAAAAAAACGTTGTGAGAAATTTTATTTTGTCAGTTCCAGTACGGAGAAATATTACATTTTTTTTCTCACAGATAATGTCTCAGTCTATATAATTATTATCTTCTATACTGTATCTACATATATGTACATGTTTTGTATGAATTCGTTATCCAAATCATGGTTACATATGTATGATATTACTTATAGTAAGTTTGACTTCCACTTGATTTGAGTTTCAAAATCTGGGTAATAATTTTTTTTGTATTTGAAGATTTCGTATTTTGTAAACTATTATATAAGTTAAATAGTTATAATGATGTGGCTGTTTTTAGTGGGCATCTCAGGTATGATCTTTTCTTATCTTTGGTCCATCACTCTGAATAACTACAGTGGAAAACTCCAAAACTGAAGTCTGATAATTTGTAGTTTCCAATGTGTAAGTGTTTTTTTTCCTCTTTGGCTTTGAGGGTTTGAACTCATAATTCGAAAAAGTTCCAATTCTCTTTATTCAAAGTTTATATTTGGGCCCAAAATAGTTTTCTCAGCTTAGCACTAGCAGTTGTACCCCTCCAAAGAATGAAATGTACATGACAAACACTCACTGCACCATAGAACACATATAGAGGTGATTATGGTCTATGAAATAAGTTTGTTTTTTACATTTACACAAGGGTTGGTGAGAGAGGAAGGTGCCTCAGAACAGAGAAGTGGCTTGTAAATAAACCTGACCCTTCGGACATAATTCAAATCCTCTTAGTTCGAACTTTTTATTTGTTCTCAACAGATTTAAATTATGAAGTAAAATAAAATAATTTATGACACTTAGTTTTCAAAGTTTAAGTTAATATAATTATATATACAGTTGTCTAGATAATATTCACACCGGGATAATTAGAACAGTTTTTTTTTTTAATTCTATACTACTGATATTGTTTCTCGTTTTATAAAATATAGGTGGAAATATAAATAATAAAAGTTTAGCTTATTCCCACCAGTTCAAAACGTCGCATGTAAATTTTGGTTGAGTAAAATAAATTCACAAACACAATACAAACATAAACCGAAATTAACTAAATTTATTCTTTTATTCAAGAAAGTAAACATAATTTTGCATTATATCCTGGCACCAATAGATAAGCAAGAAAATTCATTTAACATGTATTTATGTACATTGTACAAAAGGAATAAGTGCATGTATATGAAATTTACGAATAATAACTGCAAAAGCTGCAATAAAACCTTATGACCAAAGTATGACACATACAGAATAGGACAATCCAACTGCAAGTTTCTGATATGACTTATAATGTAATAAATCTACACGTTTTGTGCCAATTTACTTTCTTTCAGTTTAAATATGGGAAGTGAATGAGTTTCATGAAACTCTTTGTAATATTTTGTAGCAGGACGCAAAACTTTCAATGAAACTTATGTGACCTACTGAACTAAAAAAATAAAACACTGAGAGTGTTAAAATTAAATGTATATTTTAAAGATCCAAATGGATTTTCACAACGCGAATGAAACGAGTGATGTCATATAAATTAATATAAAAACTGACTTTCATTGATATAGAACTTAAATGAGCGAAAAAAACAACCTGCTAAGATGTTACCATAAAAATTATCTACGTGTACACTGTTGTTAAAATTAAGCGCTGCCTTTTTGTACTACAAATTTGATGGTTTGAATTTAAAAGAGTGAAATGAAAAGAAAACTAAAGATGTAGCTCTATGCAACAAATAGCAATATTCTATCTTGTTGGCCATCATTCTTGCAAGCAGTTTACAATGTTTTCATAAGTAGAGGTATGTCTACCTCTCATTTTATTGGGAATGATCGATGGCCCCAGTGAATTCTGTCAAGTTAACACAGACAGAAAAGTATGTGAAGAGGAAGGGGTGTCTTGAAGATCAAATCTGGGAATGTTAGAGGGTGTGTCACTGGCTAGTTTGCTCTATGCATGCTTTTTATTGCATCCTCAATATAGTATGTCAAGAAACAAAACTTTGAGGTCTTGACAAAAGAACAGTTTTTTATTATCATAAATAATTACATAGAGAGAAAGAGAAAAACAAATGGAAGCATAAAACTCTATATAGGATGTCTATTTTAAACTAAAAGTACAATGTTTATCATGGAAGGCCTTTTGTATTAGTGTGATTTAAAATTCGTATCATGGGCTTATCTAGCTTTCATTTAGTACTGTAACTTGGCAGTTCAATATAATTATTTGTGAAAGTTGTTTGAAATTAATTTCACCTGTGAATCAAACACAACTCTTTTTCAAATAAACTATGCTCATTCTCAAAACCACACAGGCAATTCTACATCTAGGTGCTCTTTTATCGCAGTACATGTATTGTATCACTGTTACTACTACGCTACCCTGGGGTCTACAGTGAACAGAAGGGACGTGGTGTTGCACAGCTGATGTCTGGCCTCTCGCAATGGGTGGTACTCATCTGAAAGTAAAAAAAAATTACAATCACATACGAGCTAGCTGTACCATGGGAATTATCGAGGATTTAATCTAAGGTTACAATACCTAACCACCAATATCTCTTGTTTAAATGTAATTTGTTCAATCGATTGCAATTACAATGTTTACACATATCAAAAGAATCAATATTGCTCAAAACATAAGATTATGCACACATTGGCATCCTATCATTTTGAAGGCCATTTTTAGTTAATACATGAACTTCATTGTACTCAAGAGATTCCGCAATGTTTCAATAACTTTACAAATTTTTCCCTTTAAATACCTCCATGAAAACTAAAATAAAAAGGTTTGCCCCACTGAGTTTCAATTGCTTCAAATGCCAAATCCCACTCCCTTGTGCTCAAGGCCATACAGTGACTGAGTTTTCTCGACTTTTTAAGAAGAGTGTGTGTAAGAGGAAGTGATGATTACAGTCATGTCGATGGTAAATGGCAAATGAGAGCAGGAGACGCATAACTGAAAAGCGAGAATAGATAAATAAGGACAAAGAAAATGGGGTTATAAGAAAAGGATTAAAAAGATCCTTCGAGGGAGCAAGAATACACGAGGAGGTCAAACGAAACAAGCAAGATTTCTATGTTCGATGTTTGAATTATTTATCGAAAATCCGTAAGTAAATTTTAATACATGGGTCAGTTTGATGGTTTGAATTTGGGTCAGTTTTAAAGACCAAAGCTTTCTTAAAACTGGAAAAGAAAGTCGAGGTTTTATCTACTCACTGCTGTTATAGATACTCCAGAATTGGTTTTCGTTGTCATACATATGCAAAGCAAAATTGGTCATAGTCTTGTAAGGAATCCATGTATCCTTCATTCGGTTCACTTTCTCATCAACAACAGAATCCTGAAAATTTGAGAGAAGCATAAAAAGCCAAAACTGAGTATTAACTTTAAGCAAAATTAAGTCACGCCTCCGTTTGTCATTTGGGACTCATTTCCCATATACATGATGTACCATAGAGTGGCGAAAGTGGTAGCCTCGTTTTGGTAGAGTATGTCTTAATTTTTCCACTTTATCTATCATGCATGTAATTGCAAAAGTTGTGAAACCGTTGTAGTTTTCAGGAAATCTCCCTAAACCTTATACGAACAGTGGCTTTAAATCTAACACCGAAAGAATAAAACAAAACAAAAACATGTACATCTATCTCTTCCGTATCCATAACAAAATTATAAACATCTTTTACGAATTTGTAAAGGCCGTAAACATTTACATTGCGTTATTTCGCACCAACAAAGACACATACTTCTTTCTGCAAGATGTTTGAAAAAATTGCTTGCAATATGATTTGTGATTTTCCATTGCAAAAAGAACCTATTTGAGGTGGAGTTACTGGAGTTCTATTTCTTTGAAGATCACATGACAATACGATTTATAAGGGTACGCACTATGCTCTATCCCGGAAGCGTAAAGGGACAAATAAATAAGATTCAAAGCATCGCGCAAATAAATGAAATTTTTTAAGGCTTTGCACATTACAAAGTCAATGTATTGCGCTCGCAATCAAATTGGCACAATGCTCCCGGAAGTTAGAGTGAACCTCTTTTGTGTAATAGACCAATCTGACCCTATAATACGTTGAGCCACACTGACCCAATACACAAATGAGTTATACTCTACCTTCCTGGAGAGTCTGCCATTTTTGAAAGCTAAACGCAACACTTTCGTACACTCAATATGTACACTGTCTAAAAGGGTCCAATTTACGACAGCTACTTTTA
>BMAT01011332.1:123371-134980 GCA_019649035.1 Elysia marginata
TCGTGTTCCCTAACGCAATCTGCTTGGCATCTTTCACCGCTTCTTCTCTATACACGTACACGGTCATTAGCATGGTCAATGCAGAAAAGAGATTCGTCACCGAATTCGACACTTCGACATTGGATGCGATCCTACGCGGCATGTTCCTGGTCCCATAGCGTACGTTGGTGTCGGTGACGCTGGGTCAGGATGGGGCCGATATATTGGCGACGAGCACGTAGGCCAGAGGTAGATAAACGTCTTCTTACTGTGTTTGCTCCTATACGATGATTCTTCCTCTTGTCTGACGCGATGAAGCTGAAGCTGAAAGAAATCTGTTATTCATATGATTTCTGACAAGGTTTCTGTCTTGTCTCTGCGTAGTGCACCTAGGCCTTCCAGAAAGGGGCCAATCACTCACCGTATCCGTCTCATATAGACGTTGTCTGAGTCTGAAAATCGTCGCCCTGTTTACATTCATACGGAGGGAAACTTCACTGATAGGAAGACCTGCTTGAAGCAGTCCTAAAGCACAATGACGATCAACTTCAGATAAACGTGGCATTTTGAAAAATAAAATCGTTTAATTCTAAAAATGGCAAATAATAATTGGGCACCTTGAAAGGTACCCTTGTGTGTAATTTTAAGAATCTCGACCACGTGGTTTTTCTACACGCACTGATTTTACATTTTTTACAGGGTATTCCAAAACCGCTCACCTTGACTGGCAAACCACGCACGGGACTCGGGAGTGTGCTTGAACTCATGTTCAGATGTGTTACTATTCACAACACACAAAATATCAACTCACCAACCTCTCTTTGAAGCGTGCATGGGCGCGAAAATAAGGAATGCCATGTTGCGTTTCTTTTGGCGCTCAGTATATATAAAACTATAGGGTTTATCTTTATCAGCTATTCTATTCAACTTTCTGTCTGTCCATTTTTTACTTGCATATTGGTCTAGTATTCCTGCAGACGAAGATAGAGGAAAAGAAGATTGATTACGGATATTCTTATACAGTATAATATGAATCTATCAATATATCATTATCAAGCTGAGCCTGACCTTGACAAAGACGACGCCATGGTTAACACATTTAGCATCTAACAGTCGGGCCGCCTTATCGATGTATTCCGACTGGAGGTAGGACTTGCTCTTGATATCAGACAGCTCCATCCAGTTGAAAGTGTTTTTGCCTGAAAGAAACATATTTTTTAGAGTTTTGCCAATGCTACTGAGAAATGAAGAGGTTTTAAGGAAACTAAAAACGCTGAAGGTTCTACTGGACCGCTTGGTTGTGATCAAGATATGGAATATGTGTTCAACTGTGATGTAAACATTACGATTTATTAGCTGATTATGCTTACATCAACGAAGTGAACGGCATGCCTCAAAGAAGAGGAAATAAGTGGCAAAGGTTTTCGGAGAAGATCGTGAAGATGGCAAAATAATACACTGGAATCCATTTAAAGTAAACACCTTTAAGGGAAACTCTTGCTTAAAGTCAACTGTTTTTGGCAGTACCAATTTGTATTTCTTTACATTTTTGTAATATTTAAAGTCAACAAAATTTTCAGTCCCCAGATGTTGACTTTATTAGGATTCCATAGTGCTGTATCAAGAGCCCTATATTCAGACCTTATTAAAACCCCAAACATATAGGAATGTGGTAGATGGGCCGTAAAAACAGGAAGTTTTTTTTAAAATTTTTTAGCACTAACACCTACGTAACTGTACACACAGTTCTATGCTGTTTGGGAAGGTCCGTTTACAATGTGAATAATAGGCGCCACTCACCCATTTGTGGTAAGTATCGGATATCCATGGAGAACAATTGCACGCCGTCACTAGGTGGAAGGAAGTCGTGCTGTTTAAGTTCTGGCTCGCTCACGTACCACAAATTGGCCAATCGCTCGTTGGGAAAAGCAAACACAGCAAAGCACCAATCATCACGCTGAAGCCATTCGCTTGTAGGCGGGGCTTCTACCACTGTTACCTAGCAACGACATAATCACGAATGAAAAAATCTCATGTAGGTCTTGTGTATGAAACCCTAATTCACAGATGGTCATTTTTTTATGAATTCAGAAGATCAATGAACAATGTTCTGAAATTCAATTTTAATTGGGCTATTAACTCCAAAGGGTAACACAAACTTCATAATACATAAATTATAAACAGAACAGTTAGTTACAGGCTAGGCTTTGGTCTAATTCTAATCTATCAGAGACGTAAATAGACGCTGAACAAAAAGAAAAGAGGGTCTTATCAGAAAGACTGTGTATCTGCTAACAGTCCCTGCAGTTCTTCCACTATGTTTACCAAGTGTAGTTATTGAGTAAAAGATTGAAAGGTTGAAACTGTTATATTCGTCGTAGTTGCCTTGATACAATGTACCGCGTTGACTTTTTATAGCTTGCTTGTTTATGCGCTCTTACACACAGATTACTCCCTGAATGGTGTAATATATCAGAAACAATAACAATTATATTCACGGATGGTGTCAAATTGTTTGTGAAACTGTTATCCTTTAAAACAACAGGTTTGACAATGAGACATGTTTTACACAATCACACAGAAACATTCTACAAGATGGCGTCACTATTCCGACTGTCCTTTTTTGTCATTTGGGTGGTGTTTCTTTTTTGCTTATTTTATATGTATGAGTACATTTTAGTCTGTCTTTTTTTAGTATGCTTTAGTTTTTACCTCTCATGTCGAAAAAATAATTCAAGATCGTAAAAGACAAGGACCGCCGAATTACTAAATTCTACTGGGAAACACCATGAAATTTACAACGGAAACTCTTATTACACGTTCGTGTACATTTAAATCTCAATACATACACATGTATACGTATTTACCTTGTTAGCGATTCCAACAATATGGCCAGGCCCGTACTGCTTGATTCGACCTGACATACGGATAAGGGCATTGCGCATGCGCCGATCCATTTCTGCTTTATAGCGCATGAATACGATGACCTGGCCATGTGCTGCTGGGTACTAGGATCGAAAACAGGCGAGAGAAGTGTATAAAAAGACAATAAATATCTCAATGATTGAATGAGAGCAGTGTTAATTACCGGTACTTCAGTCGAAATCAAAGGTGTCGATAAAGAACATTGTGTTATCTCAGATACACTACAGGAAAGACGGGAAACTTCATGACCGAGCCTTTTCATAACAGCGTTACCGCCTTAGCTGGTAGAGACCTTGCGCGCCGACGACGATAACGTATGACGTAATAACATCAGCAGCAGCCTGGGTTTTACAGCAGACGATTGGCTGAGGCGCCCCGTTAACCCACCAGCCATCATGGATTTCCTCAGCTATGGAGTTCGTCCTCCTGAGCGGGCCCGTGGCGCATAAAATCTAGCAGCGCTACATGGATTGTGTAATAACTTAACCGAATAAAATACAAGGCGAGTCAAAAAATTAATACATTCAGCCGGTATTTACCGTCGCGTTATATATTACAAACAAAACCACTAGTTTCCGGTCTTTCCTTTCACACCATTTTAGCATTGCCTTGTTTTGTACCGCCGAATAAGGAAAAAAATAATACAAAGAACTACAAACATCCAATATGTTATATTTAAAATTTATTCTCCTCCCTCATGAGACCTAAAAAATTCTTATAATGTAAAATTCTTAGAGTTTTCCTGTGGGTGTTTTTATTCGTTATAATGGCTTCGTAACCTTGTCCCAATTATACCGTATTGACATTCATTATACTTAGGTTAATAAGATTATTCTGAAAGTTCTTCTTCTTATTATTATTATTATTATTATTATTAACATGTAAGCTTTCTTAACTATCTTTTAATTTGAAATATAGGGAATACACAAATCTAAAAAAAAGAATAAAACTAGATCTAGAGCTGTATTGATTCAAGCGCTATTGATCTTTGCAGGGAATTTGAAAACTATTGGCCATTTTCAATGTAATTTTATAACTAATATTTAGCTACGGAAAATAACGAACATGCTTAGCTTACCTCTTGCCCTTGCGCTCCCTCACCTTGTCTGTTCATGCTGGCAAAAGAAAAACAAGTCAAACATAAATGTTGAGCTAAAATCTAGATGTTGATTGGTACAAAATGCCTACCTCTAAATTCTGGACAAATAAGCCAGTAACTTTATCTTTTCATTTTCCCTTCCCTTTTCAGCCTGCTATCCCTCCCCCCTTCCTTTTTTGCTGATGAAGCTTTTTCGGTAATCCGAAAACACTTTAGGACCACTAGTTTGAAATGTAAATCTAGAGATGTTAGAGGTGTAGATAGCAGATGTTAATTCCGGCAGATGGAGGATATTGACGTCGCTCCCCCCCCCCCTCAAATTCCCTTACTCTCCTCCATATGACCTAATCAAAGTAGATCTAATTCGATAGTGATTAAATTGCTGCAGATCATTGTCGAAACACAGAATCTAGACTTGTGAATATTTTGGGGGAGTAAATATCATTATGAATCTAAATCTAGAATTAGATCATACAGATACTTATTCGTGTGACCAAAAGGTAAATAAAAGACCAATGCATAGGCTTAAGTGTCAAGCTTAATTGTACAAAGTAAATAAAAGAAAAAAAAAACATGAAAAGTTTGAACTTATAAACTTACTTTTCAATGAAAAGATATAATTATGGTTTTGCTACAGGACTGAAAACCACCGAGGAGAAAAAAACGTAGCTAAGCGTTTTTCAGCTTTTTTTTCCAAAGCATTTAGATCTATGACATCACAAGGTCGAAATGAATCTTTCACAGCCAATGCTTTTTAGTGCAGAAACAAATCTCAATTTTTTCATTATTGAAGTTATAGTATTGTTATATTCTAAGGGTAGGCCAAGAGACAAAATGCTGTTGATTTTATAACTTGAATGAGCTTGTCTAGTTTAACTACAATTTAAAAGTGCACGATTCTATACCTCAACTACCACATTTATGATACCATCCATCAAATGGTAAAGACAAAAGGACAATTTTTTCTCTTACAGCTATTTTCATGACCATCAGCGTGCCCATATTTGTAGAATCGAACAATTCCATTGTTTTCCATTTGCCGCGGTCATTTTATAATAATCAAGTGCCGTCTTCGGTCGGTTGGCAGCCATGTCTCTCCATTCTTCTCTGTTCTCGGCCTTCCGTTTCTTATCTCCATTGCTTGTCGACCTTGACCATTCCTTAACATCGTCCATCCAGTTCGCCTAGGCCTTCCCTGTCCTCTCTTTCCTTCGATTTTCCCCTCTAGGGATAATTGTAGCAAAGGCTCCGAGCTGCCTCTCATGATGTGTCCAGCCTATCTAAGTTTCCGCTTTATAGACTGTTTAAATTCTCAGATTGTTCGCAAACGCAGTTATTTCTTATACGCTTGTTCTCCATGATTCTTTGCTTTTATGTAAATCTCGAGGAGGCATTATTGAGGGGAAAAGTATGTACACATTTTAAATACATAGAGAAGTGCGTCCAGTAATCAAATTTGAGTAAAAAAAAATGTCTATTTTCCCATAATGATTTAGTTAGCTGTCAAAAAGCTGTGGCAGTTTTATGTATCCAAACACCGCTTTCATCCTTCTGCGAGGTTGTTCACGTGTGATACAACGGTACCAAAACTTGTCGACTGGGGCACGTTCTTTACCTTCCTGGTTTCTATTACTTTCTTTTTTGACTATCAATGTTTCCACATTTCTTTGTATCAACAGTAGCCAATGTAAACAACTTGTACACATATTATCAGTTCTGTTTCTGATCATGATCTGTTAGGTTGACTTATAATGGGAAACGTACGTACTTTACGCCGCCCAGAAAAAAAGTCTCTTGATGACGAAGGTTTTTTTTGTTTTGCGGGGAGTCGGTGGGGGATGATGGGAGCGAGATGAATGAGACAGACAGTGACCTTCACTTTTACAAAAAGTTAACTCATATAGCCTAGTAAACTGAAGAAAACATGGCATGCAGAGCCTAAAAGGAAGAAAAATGGCACCTAAAACATTAACTAGGTCCATGCCTAATACAGACTTTAAATCAAGATATCTTCTTTATCTAGCTCTAAATCAAGATTATCTAAATTGATTTCTCGATGTTAGTCAAAGTATATATTTTAGTCTTTATATAGTTAGATCTATATCTAATCTAAATTCTACAGAATTTAACGAACGAAACGGGTGAAACTAGTTTGTTTATGTATGTTCTTCAACTTTCTATCTTGAAAAAAAAACTGTAGGCGCAAGAGTGAAAAATTTGACCTCCCGTTTATAACTAATAGTCATTCATTATGTCATGAGTGAAATTATAAATCCAGTGGGGATTCCTTAAATCATGTTAAATGTATATATCAATAAATACAAAAACTTCTTTGGCCCTTCAATTGATGCAGAAGTCTACGGATATTCAACTAGAAAACTGAGTGGTGGCATTAATACTTTTTTTTATCAATGTAAAAATACATTCAACAGGCATATTATTATTTCCTAATGGTTCTCCGCTTGAAATTGTATACTTCCTCAAGGGGGTACTTTATTGTTGGTGGATCAGGTCTTTTTTAAGACTCAACATCTTCGAGCTGGTTAACCCACATTGCGCTCATTTGAATAAGGTAAAAAAATTAATATACACCAGCCATCTTTCCGTCACCCTATTAGTTTTACGCCTGTTGCAAGCGATATTACGCTTTGCTCAAATTAGACTCAGTTGCAAATCAATTTGCTAAAAACAAAAAAGACGAAGAGATTTTGGAATGCTCCTTGCTTAGCACTTCACGAATAATAGGCGCAAGCTGACTTTCCCGTTTATCGCATATATAATAGAGTTTTGAAGATAAACAATCGTTATTAGAGACCTTTAGCACACGCACCGTGTCGCACTACGCGTACGTGAAAATCGGGAAAGCAGATTGAGGAAACTATGAAAATAATGAAACCAGTTTCTAAAAATAGACGCCACAGACGTTCGCGTCATACTCACGTGTTGCTGCTTAAAGTCTGTATTAACTGGCTCCTTAATCCTTTAATATCTGCACAGAGACGAGGAATGCTTTGGTATTTATTACCAGCACATTGAAATTTTTTAAAACGTTATCTTTGTGATGGCGTTGCTCTAGGTCTTATTTTATGATAATGTTATATGAGAATATTAGAGATATACCCTCTCCTTTATTTGGTTAGAAAGTTTATTATATGTTTATGTATTTCAAATTTGGGATGGCATAAAAGAAATTTGATTGCTAAACCCAAATTCAAAACAGTTTTTAAAAAAGTAAACAATGCTTATTTAATGTTAAAGAATAACTGTTACAATAAAAACCTACATAGTTTCTTACCTCTTAGGTCTCTCCTTTGATGAACCATTTTTCTTTTGTTGGGCAGACATGGTTACTGGAAAAAAAAATTAGAAAAGAAAAACTAATGGCGTCCTTTTTTTTCAAACGAAAGCAGACGCGACCATACCTGGTCATAGTTGTAAGACGTCTTTTATCAGGTTTCGGTAAAATACTTTTTATTTCATTTTGTAGGCACGATTATAGCTAGGGCAAGTACCTAAATCTGCTACACAAAGAATATAAAAGACACTTGGATTGCAGCCGTCGAATGCTATTTTAAACAAAGGAGGGGGAGGGACGCCTGTTTTGTGCTGAGTGATCGATAATAGGTCATTACATATTGAGTTCCATGTTTTTTTCAGAATTGTAAATTGCAACCATTTTAAAACGCTAATCCACCTATGAATCCATATAATTATTCAGATGGCTGGGTGTTTAACAAGCGCGTTGGCCTGGCATTTTTAGACTTATTTCCCTTTGTTTTTTTTTCAAACTTCAAGATGGTTTTTCTTAAACTTTTCTTTTCGCAAATAAACAATTTTCGCTCAATCGTTTTGAAATTTGGTGTTTGGTGCCTTTAATTGAGACAAGTAAAAAATGTGAGGTTTCTGAAATAGTCAGCCTCAGTTTCAAAGAAATTCTGAAAAACGGCGGAAAAAATCACACACTTTTTCTCTTTCAAAAAAAAAAAAATGAGAGTTTCAGAAGTTCATACAAAACATATTTTTCGCAATATCCAAAAAGGCCCATCTTTTTGTAATGACATAATCATTCCTATAATTGACAGCTATTTTGACGTGGTTTTAATGAAAACCAGTTTTTCGAATCATTATTAGGCGATGGTCATTAGGAAATATGTGATCTTTTTTAATATTTATTTACTTTTTTCTCCTCTACAGATCATTATCTAGTAAAATAGGATCAAATTTAGATGATAGGAAAGTGAGTTTTACAGCGAGAGCCTCATTGATCTTGTATGTTTTACCTTCAAAGCCAATTTTACTTAAAAATTCCTAATTTTTAAAAATAAAATTTCTTCTGATTTTGCTAAAATTGAATTTAATATGTCCTTCAAGTACTTAACTTTGCAATCATATTTTTTATATTAGTGTGTTTAAACAAAACAGCCAGAGGATCTTCGGTTACTGTGAATGTTTTGGCTTCGTATGAAACGCTTTGAAGTGCTATAAATCACGTTTTGTTTCAAAATAATTGTACGCTTGCAAAGGTCGCGGACAAGTTAAAGATCCGATAGGCTCTAACTCCGAAACTTTATCAGGACCAAAGTCGACTCTTTGTAGCTATTTAAACACCTATTTCTGTCACTACGGCACACAAACCCTTCCCACGTTATCGGTACGCTTGTCAAACTGGGAAAGCTTATTGCTTCCGCGCGCATTGATTTTCAAATGTAGATCTACGTAACGCAGGTGGGTGCTAAATATTTGGGACAGGAGGTAACATGAAATTAAAGCTAAATTTTTAAAAACTGTTTCGTCTGCTGGCTACGTCTAGCACTCAACCTTCATTGATTTATGGATGTATCTAAGATTGTATTATTGAACTGACCCAGCATCTTCAGCAAATAAAAAAAAATTAGTATGGTAAATGTTCTAGTTCCGATAGCTTACATGTTTCGTCTTTACTCTTAGAGCTGGAATACAAATATTACTAAACATTTTTTAAACTTTGCTTATCCACACAGTTCTACTGCGACTCGTGTATTAATTTCGAGCATCTTCAGGCACTTTGAAATTATGCCGAGAAGCATAAACGCTTCGTCCGCTTCATAAATAAACATTGTGGCAATTTGATATGTGGAAAGATAACTCATTATCATACTTTTTGTGTGTGGTTGGGACGATAAAGATACAGGATGGAAGCGTTACTGATCAGTCTTTTTATTACTCTATTGATCCATATAATCGATTCCTTATTGGTTTCTTATATCTCATCCCGACTTGTCACCCTTGTTTGAAAGATATTATCGAAATAGGAAACACAATGAGAAAAAATAAGCACATTAAGAAAAGAAAGCTTCCCGGAGAAATGTGTTTTTTAAACAAATATTTGCACTGTGCAATAAATTATTTTTATCCGAGATGGGAAGCCTAATTCCTAGAGATGCATACCGCCTGGTGTGGGAGCGTCTAACTGATTTAGCTGAATTATTGATAACAGAGTTCATATAACATTTTAAAAGCATTGGGCGAGACCTGGTCTATTGCTGGCGGTCTTTGCAAGAACTATTAGAATTTTTTTGTGTTGTATTATTCTTTGTAAGCAATAATATCCTTTCTTAAACTGTTCTTTATTACACTGCGAAAAGTAACTCATACTTCAACGAAAAACCGGAGAACATGAAATCAATAGTCCTAGAAGGCTAGAATAAGAAAATCTAAACGTTCGTAATATCTTATGTTTCTGAAATAACGAGCCACGCGATAATAAAGCTTAGAAGATGTAAAACTAGTTATATTTTTGCAAACTTATGTCGTTGAAATACTGTAATACTTAAAACGTCTCATTATTTTATAATACACATTATTTGCCCGCATTGCTGTCATTATTGTTGGCTGTACCTTATCAGTTATAATACTATGACACAGCAGACTTCTTTTGTCTCTTCAACAGCAGAAACGATAAGGGAGAATCAAAACTGACAATCTAATTGAATATTCTCTTTTCTAAATTCATTTATGGAAGACTTTTTGAAAAGCTACCTGTATTTAGTTTTCTAAAAGAAATTAATAACTGTTTGCCATGCATGGGTGGTTTCATACTGACCTATTTGGGAACTGAAAAATGATAGCAAAAAAAATCCAAAAGGTACTAATGTTGTCACAAGAAATAACTGAACTTAGAATAATCTGGGCACCGGTATTGCTTATACTTGTAGCTAAGCCTTGCTAATCTTTTGAGGCAGAAAACCTCGTTGTGTGGCGGAGTGAGAAAGGCTCCGCGGACAAGAGTCAGCTATTCTTTATGGAATAAATTCACCGAAGTAAAAGAGAATCGGTGACAAAAAGATGTAGCCTCATTCAAAACGAATACATGTACGGCAGATATAAAGAGAAAATTAGAATATTTTGAGAATCGATAACTATATAACATTTTTAATCGATATCTTGACGTTTATGTTAGATTAATGGATATCATGGGGAAGAGATACAGACAGACAGGCAGATATTTAGACAAACAGATAGATAGATAGATAGATGATAGACAGACAGAAATAGATGGGTAGAGAATAAAGAGATAGGAGGAGGAAGTGGAGTGAGACAGAGTGCGAGAAAATATGAAACGAACGAGAGAGAGAGAGAGAGAGGGAGAGAGGAAGAGAGAGAGAGAGAGAGAGAGAAAGGCAAGAAGGGCAGAGAGAGACACACAAACACACAGACAGATAGACGGAAACAGAAAAGGGGAGGACTAGATAAAAGGAGAGAGGCAGGCTGAAACACGTTTGCAGAAAAATACATGCAATCAAAGACAGAATACTATCATAGAATACTTGAAGAATAGAAAGCAGAGATTGACAAAAAAAAAACTAAGGAGTAACAAAAAAATCTCAAGTGGGATATGAAAGGAGGACAAGAAGGAAAACACGAGTGAAAAGGAGAAGATCGATATGAAATAGGGGAATGATAGGCCTACGAATTGTAATCATAAACTGCATTTAATCGTCTAATTAAACTAGGTTAGTTATTGCATTTCAGATGAATGCTTTAAAAAAAATTCATGTATGAAAAAAAGCAATAATAGAGACCAGAGAATTCCTCCTTCGGACGGTAATCATTAAAACAAAAAAAAACTCTGTTGGATTACAATGTAAACAGATTTAATTTTACATGAATTCTATACAAATAAAGATCATTTCTGTGCTGGTATGATTACTTTTTGTTAGACACGGTGTTTCTAGAAACTAGCTACACAGTTTGCCTTGCCCTGTGGTTGAACAACAACAAAAAAATGCCACTATCAGACTGTCTATTGCATTCTTAGCCATAACGCAGGCTGGCATTAAGCAATGTCGTGTCGGTTATGCTGAAAAGTTCGTGTTAAATAGCAATCATAAAAATCAAGGTTGGGCTTGTCGGTATCTTTATGAGCATCGGACCAACAAGTACCGGTATGGTATTGATCAGGCCAACATTAATATAATGCTTAGGATGATGAAGAGTACAAATACACTATTGTTTCTAATGTTTAAAAAACAAAACCACTTTCATTAACGACTGTAGATTACTTACTTTAAGACGCTCAATGAACAGTGACGGGACCAGTATAAGAGTTTTTAAATACATTTTTGGT
>BMAT01011332.1:152156-162378 GCA_019649035.1 Elysia marginata
ACGTCTCACCTTGCTGATATACTCCGTGAGCACTCTGTCCCAGGCTCTTTGGTACGGATCAACCGGTGTAATCCGGTTTGCTGGGTACACGTCATCCAGCCAATCACAGGTAGCCGTTGACTCCGGCACGATCTTGTCGTCAATCTGCAGCACAGGCACCTGTCCTAGAGGGTTGAGCTCCAGGAACCAGTCCGGCTTGCTCTTTAGATTGATGTTTATCGTCTCGTGGCTGGAGACGAAGACTTTTTTTTATCAAGTTGTTCAATACCGCACTTGCCGATCCGAAACAGTTGATCCAAAAATGTACGAGATAAATCTAAAGTTGTCCTTAGTTTTTTTTAATGTATTAAAATTTTTAATCAAATAAATAAAGAAAAAATATTAAGACGTGTGAGAAAAAAGGTGAGGACTTTCACTTGCAAATATTGTATGATTGTTTACGGCAATTTGGGCGGTACTTCAAAGTGATTTGGCGCACGCTTTAAATTTTGCTCCAAGTCTCTGAGTAATACCGCGTCTGATCATCTTTTTAAAAGTCTTGTATACAATTAGAAATATTACTCAGGGCTATCAATTTACTATTTAACAATAACAGCTTAAAGATATTTTGCAAATTTTTTGCGGTTTTTTTTTGTTACAGCATAATATGGTCTCAAATAACCTCAAATCTTATTCATTCCATGAAAATTTCTCACTTGTTTCACAGATCATGGCAAACCATTTAAAGCTCTTCTAAATCTTTCTAAAAGTTTCGGATATTTCATCTGCACTAAACTGTCCTATTCAACTTACGGGATGTTTTTATGCAGTAGCACCAGGCGGGTTCTTTGGGCATAGGGACAGAATCGCATGCTATAGATTCGTAGCACGCCTGGCTTTGTTGGTGGGAAAGCAGAGCCTGTTGGTGAAGAAAGAAATAACGGAACATTTCTTAACTTGGGTAACCCTTCATACTACATAGCACGTGAAAGTTAACGATTAATGACGACACCCAGAACGGAGCCTGGTACGCTGCTCTGATTATTTCAGTATACTAGTGTGATTGGCAAATTTAACTGACTACTGTCGCGGTCTTTAAGTTGACAGAAGTTAGTACAAACTTTGCAGAAAAAGGGGGATATGACTGCTCCTTGACATGTGTTGGTGAAAGTTAGATCTTAGATTTGATTTCCAACATTTTTTTCCTGTCTTAACTCGCCGTACTGTGGTCTTTCACTCAGGAAGTAAAAAACCTAGGCAATGGTACATTTGTATACATTTATCTCGTTTAGTTTTGAAACTATTTGGTCTGAATGAATCGTGAAGAAGGCTGATGAAAAGTCTATAAAAAGTAGCATAGGTATATAGTTTTTTGGAAAATAAACGTGCCTGTAGACCTTGCGTATAGTGCTAAAAAGCGTTGTCTACTCTTTTCTCTGTGTGGAAATCGCATTTTTGATCTTGAAAAAAGAAATACACATTTTTTAAATTTCCTTTAATACAATTGTCTAAATATTTTGTTGTCAGCCACAGTCGTTAAATCCCATAACAGTGTTCTTTTTGGAATTGGTATGATTTCTGACGTTTTTCATATCTTTGGTAAATAATGGAAAATGAGGCCCAGTTAAACATGGATGCAAGCATTTCGCATACCTCTTTCGCACAGTATATCGTTATATAGGTGGAAAGACCACCTGGGCCACAGGATCCTAAGGTTGATACATCTAAACTTCACACACTGTAAAACAGTCGTTCACGCGTTCTTGAATGGTATTCTTTAACCTATTTTTTGCGTTATTCATAAAATCGTACGCATCAAATCGAGCATAAAACTTGTTAAAATCATTTGCATATTGACTAGCATCCCCGTCACATTAATGGCAACTTTTTTTTTACCCCTGCACGCTGACATCGCTTTCATTCCCTTCCTTAGTAGACCTAGTGTTGGTTTTTTATGTTACGCTCTACTTTTTCCTTGGAATTTTTCTTACACTCTTTGACTATAATTTTCATATTCTTGGTTGCTTCTTTTAGCTCCTCTTTATTCCCAGAACGGAAAGCCTTGTTCTTGCGGCCCACCACATCTATCAGTTCCCCGTTAATTCAGGGTTTCGAATTAGGATAGCGGGTAGGCTAAGTGTCTTTCTTCGGAAGGTTAGGATTTCAAACAACTTTATATAATGATCAAGTAAAACTTTAACTTCTTCAAGGTCTTCACAAAAATCCATTTTACGAGTAAAACAAAACATTTCATGAAAAATGCTATTATGAACTTAAAGCATAGACTACAAGTTAAAACTAAATTCACTTACCTTGAGAGTATGCCTTCTGTGTCATTTTGATAGCTAGTAAACTTGTCTGAGTCGTCTTTTGTCAAAATAGAATGATGCGAATTAACACCTTAAAAACAAAACAGTCTGATAAGCCTTTTTTTTTAAATGCAACGGTGGGCTGTCAGTATGCCTTTAAAAATGTATGGAATAAAATAAAGTCTGAAATTGACACACCGAGAGGGCCTGTGGGCAAGACTAGTCTTGTGCTTCTTGAACTCGGTAGGTATCAAGCAAGGAAGCTATTAGGCCACACTGTCGACGTTCAACTGATAAGGATTCGCTAGTCTCGAACTTTCAACAGCACTTGAAGCCGATTTACATGGTACGTGCGTGAAACGTTTAGCCGCAAGGTTGAATTCCTTTCTAAATCTCGCTTTTTCATCTGCGGTTTGTACCCGCAAGTCTATGTAGGCCATACGCCTTTCATTCAACATAATTATTTGATTGGTGGGAGTGCGTAGGTAGAAGTGTGTGTGTGGGGGGGTGGGTGAAAAAAAGAATTATATGCAATTCTCTCTAAAACTATTGTAATAAAATGTTATAAAGTATGGCCCACCTCACCTCAATTCTCAATCCTCAATGATCTATGTGAAGTTTTTTTCTTTTTTTTTATCTATTTGGCGGCGGTGTATAACGTTCTGTACAATAATTTATTCTTAGTTTTAGTAAACGATAAAACACAAACGGTTTCAAACAAAAATAGTATTCAAATGCAAGAATTTCAGGCACAGGGAGACGAGATGAGGAGGTTGAATTATATAAGGTATAATTGTACTGTTTTGTAATTAAAAGTTGCAAAGTTGCGTCCCTGGTATAGTGTCTTTCAATCTATTCAGCAGTAGTCCGTTTGTTTGCCGCACCATGAACAATGGACTTGAGGCTTGTTATCTTCCCAAGGACTAAGGTCAGGCGATGACTAAGGTGGATGACCAAGAATGTGCTAAGTCATAGCCAGACCGCGGCTATTCTGTGTTGTACTAGAAGGTCTTAGGCTTAGCCAGCGTAATAGAAAAAGCCGGTCAACAGAAACGTCAGGAACTGGAGCATGAGATTGCTAGTGGTTTAGGTCAATTTTTTTTATTGTAACCTCATGTATTACAAAGTAGACTTATAAAGCCTTTTAAATGCAAATGCATATAGAGTGTCATTTAGTGAAACAAAGTTCCTAAACTAAATCTCCTGTTCAAAGAGCGATTAACTAATGTTTTAACCCTTGACCTTTAATGCCACAATGTGTGGATGAGGTTATTTTTCTTCTGTTTCTTTCATTCCTTGTACATTAGAGCATAAAATATGACTATTTCCTCAAACAAAATTTCCTAGTATTGCATGAAGTTTAATTGTGCTTACTTCTATAAACAGAGGAAGTAAAAATTTTTAAAATTTATAGGCACAGGGAAATAAGAAAAAAGAAACCACACTTCTCATCACGTCTGACAAAGAAAAAGAAAAAGAAATCGATGAAAAAGCGAACTGGAACATAGACAAGGATATTGATCAAGCCACCGGTGACTAGGGCTAGTTAGAGACAATAAATAGGTGAGATGAAGAAATTCCTTTCGTTTTTGTGTCTTATTTTGTTTATTTCTGTAGGGTTCAAGGTATTTTAACTTTATTGTTTTCTTTTGTAAGTAAAATAAATATAAAAGCAAAGATAAAATATTGCTGTATATCTTGTTAGAGAAAGTAACCTTATCCAGCTGTGTAAAAAATCTTTTTTTTTTAAGGAATTTGAAGTTTACTCTGGACTTTCATTTGTCAGCCCCTCTTGACTAGCGATAAAATCCTCAAGTTGCTTCAGTGGAAAAGGAACGGAAGAGACGAAAAAAAAAACAATTCGTTACACTGTATATTTATTAAAATAAGAAAAAAATTATATTTACTCTTTGGAGTGGATAGATGTTTCATAAAAATATAATTCATTATATACGTTTACATTAAGAACAAAGATTATAGTAGTCTGCTAAGACTCATGCTTTTATACACCCCCTCTGTTTTGATTAACGAGTAGGAGAGGTGCCCATATGAGGAGGAGACCAAAAGAGTGAACAAGAAGGATAAAAGAGATAAAAAACGAGGGGAGAGATAGGAACAAGAGTTAGAAAGGCTCCAGAATAGAGGAAAGGGGAAGTTATACGGATAGTCAGAAAAAACCACAAGAGAGAGAGAGAGAGAGAGAGAGAGAGAGAGAGGGGGGGGGAGAGAGAGAGAGAGAGAGGGGGGGGAGGGAGAGAGAGAGAATCTGACAGAGAAAGAGAGAGAGAGAGAGACAAACAGACAGACAGACAAAGAGAGACACAGAGACAGACAGAGAGAGCTGGGGGAAGTTGACAAAGTTTGTTTTCATATTGTGGAAAAGGCTGAAAAATCAAAATAAAACTTGTAGAAATAACTTCTACAATTTATTGAAAAAGCATGTCGATGTGATTGTGTCTGTTGTGTCGAAATATTGTTTTCTTTTGCATCGGACTAAAGCGACACACAATTTTTGGTGCTTGTCTAATAATATTTTTCCAGTTCTTCACTTTTGACATTTACTTTAGATAAAACAGTTTTATGCCTGTTTTGGCGCAGTATTATAATTATGGTTAACTTATTTTTCATTCTTGAATTATTTTACTTTTAACAAAATTAACTTTTGAGGATTTTCGTTTTGATGCTGTTTTTTTTAGTTTGATGCTTTAAAAAGCCTAGAAAGCCTTGAATCAGTCTTGCTGGTGATAGTCTTTAATGTCTATTGACAAAACTTGTTTTAGGGTTTTTTTAATTGGAATCTTTGACAATCAAGGCAACAAAACGCCGTAAATTGTCCCTCTCAGTTTAATCTTAAGGAGAGGACTAATTTTAGTTATTTTACACACTGACAGACAAATTTCGATTACATGAAATCAACCATCCTTGTTATAAAGCAGATGTTTAGAGGTCAACCAATAAGATTTACTTTTGCTTTCAAATTATTGAAGGTATTTTGATAGGCTAACAGAGTGTGTTACTATTGAGCGACGCAGTTTTTAAGGCGATTTTTCCAGTTTGTCATAAAAATCGATCACAAGATAGCCAGAAGTAATTTAGATAAAGCTAAAGGTGATGCCCTTACACTGTCTTCGCTAAGATTGACATTTTTTCTAGACCACCAACTTCGGTAATATTTTATTGCCTTAAGTTACTAGAGCAAAACCTTATGATAATGCAAACTATGAGAAGACCTTTATATTTTTTGTTAACCCATGTAACGCGAAACATTGCTGCAATAGTCAGTGCCTTCATGAAAACATTTCGATAATCTAATATTTTCATCTGTTCAGCTCAGGCAGATATGAGATGTAAAAGAGTACAAATTTTGCCTGAAGGAAGTAAACAATTCTCGTATACTTGAAGCAGTCGAGGCGCGCCTGATGATCATAGTGATGCGACGGGACCTCATAAAATGAAAATATTTCAATCGCCATCAAATTACAATATAAAGAAAGAAAATGTCTCGAAGTTTTTCTTTTTTACATTTACAGATTTATTTTGTACAAAAAAAACAAAAAAAAACCAACAAAGTAATTTTTTGAAAATATTAATGAATTTCATAAAAAATACATTTTGCATCTCATGCAAGTTAAACTGAGCTAATTGTAGCAACCAAACTATGTAAGAGAACACCATGGAAGACTGCAGTGGCCAGCTGAGTAATGAATCTAAACAAACAAATTTGACCAACCGTTTTTAACAATAGGCATGATTGTATTGATCTGAGTGCATCTATGTGTAATTTTATTACCAATAGGCCCTCTAGCGTTAGAATTCTCAATACAATCATGTAGCCCACCTCCGACAGGAAGAAAAGATTACCTTTGAGCAAACATGGATAGTATGATGAGTATATTTTTGCGGCAAATGAGTGTTTACGTGAGATGTAGCAAGCTATTCCTTCAGGAACATATCGTAATCGGGTTTTCCCGCCAGAAAACCTTTGATGAAGGCGGCGAAGCTGGGGGTGTCAAAGCCTGTGGCTTTAGCTTCTGGGAGCTCTTGGATGGCGCTGATCCAGGCCGTCAACGTTGGGAATCTGTCCGCCTCAATATTTGCTTCTGGGCTTTCCCTCAGTACGGCCAGCACTGGAAATCTCTCTACTATCGGCCAAAACAGGAAGTCAAACATGCTAGGTTTGGAACCTGGACCCAAAGAAGAATAATCAAATGCTCTTGTTACGAAATACTCGATTTTTAAAGAAATTTAATGCACATGTACAGGAATACAAAAGAGGTATAAAAGAAGAAACTGAAGTTTGTCAGGATACAACGATTCTTTAACTTAATGAAACTATAATTTAAGATCTGACCTCTACCAAAGAAGGGCCTTTAATTGTAAAGAGGGCCACCTGCAGATGTAGGTAAAGTGCCAGAGAAAATGTAGTCGACACCATTGTTTGCTCTGCTTTTCAGGCAAATTTCGTTGATGTCTTTGATGTTTTCTCTCCTCTCTAACAGATTATTAAAAGAGAAAATTGCGCTGTATAGTAAATTGATTACAGAAACAAGTGTTTCTAGAATAAAGGCTGTTCTCTTTGTTTTTATTGTCCCATGAAAGGGGCGTTTTTTGAGTGGGCTTCCATACAAAGAACCGTAAGTAGTTATTTGAAACAACTATTCCGTGTTTATGAACGATGAAGATGGCATAGAACATAACAGATTTTTTAACGCAAGGCTGAGATGACTTTTAAAGTGGACTTTGTTTTTTTAAAGGGCCTTGATCAAAACAGACAAGACCTATGAGCGAGCCCATTTTTCTAAACACCCCGAGAAAGACTTTAATCGCACGCATAATTATAAATCACAAGCACAGCTTTGTGATGCGTTGAATAAAGCTTACCACCGAAAAACGGCCCTTCTCCTCTAGCCTTCAGCTTGTCTTCATAGAACTGGAGATGTTTCTTTGTTTCTGCTATCTTGGTTTGCAGCTCTTCTGGGGTAGTGCTCCTCAGTGCACCATAATACGATGAAGAAAACTGGAAAGAAAATACAAGCAGAAAAATGCAATTCATTAATAAATAATCCGGACCACACTGCCGTTACAGTACATGTATGTAAATTTAAGTTCTGAAGGGCTATCCTATTTTCATAATGTATAAATTCAAGTACATAGATATTAACAATCCTTTCATTTCTTCGAACAGCTGTACAACCCAATGATGTACTACGTCAAGGCAAAACAAAAATAAAATGATAGATCTTAAGACGATAATGATTTATTGAGTATGAAGTATTTAGAGCTTGTTTGAATTTTTGGTTGTGGCGCTGTTATTGCTTCAGAAAATTTGTTTTCAAAATTAGTTATAGATATCATAGCACCTAATTAGCAAGCACCTTAGAGAAGCAATTCTCCGATTACTTGCTCCTTATAAGGAGCCATATATTCTTGTTTGTAGTTTTTCGTCACTGATATTGTAAATCCCTGAGGTAGGGCTCTGACCGTTCAGTCAGCTTTATCAAAACTTTCCAAAGTATTATAACTACTGTGATTACTTGCTTCAAAGGATAGCAGGAAAAAAGATTTGGATTGTGATATTTCTATAAATCATGAACTAGTAATACAATCAAAAAGATTTCAGTTTAATATTTTATGTGAATATGTGAGGGAGAAATGTTTCATTCAATATGTAATGGCTAAAAAAGAATAGAAAACTCTCTATATCCTTAAATTTGTTTGTTTAAAGCAGAAAACTTCAAGTGTCTAAGAATTCCTTCCTAAGAGAAAAGAAAGAATCGCTAGGGATCATATTCTAGTCGTTCCAAAGCAGAACCTTTGGTTTAAAAAAAGATTTGTGTTAGATAAAGTTCATCTAAGTTTCAAACCCACCTTGCTGGTGTACTCTAGGAGCACTCTGTCCCAGGCCCGGATGTCTGGGTCAGATGGCTGGAGCCTGTACTGTGGGTACACGTCATCCAGCCACTCGGAGGTGGCAGTGGACTCTGGTATGACCTTGTCGTCAATCTGCAGCACGGGCACCTGTCCTAGAGGGTTCAGCTCCAGAAACCAGTCCGGTTTGTTCTTAAGGTCGATGTTAATTTCCTCAAAACTGGATAAATATAAATTAAGAAATGAGGCTAGCTCTTATGTTCCACTGTTTTCATAACTTTTTTCAGGAAATAACAATGTTATTATCAGTTTCGATTGATCCTATTTCTCTTTCAAGTAACTGAGAGCTAATAGAGGTACACGATTAATAGATTATTAATAGAGAGCAAATAAATACAGTGGGTTTTTCTTTTCTTCTTAACTGTTTAATATTTTCACTCGAAGAGTATTGTTGTCACTAACATGGTTTGAATTTCACTTCAAATTAATCATTTAGCCTCGATACGGTGAGAAACAAGCAGATCCAAATCGACATTTGAGATCTGGGTGCTATTTGAGATTAGTTTTATTCGGAGAATAATTAGTCCTTAGCTTTCTTTAATTTCATAATCATGCTTAAGTACGCCTCAGTGTCTGATCACCCTTTTAATCAAGCAAAAGGTTTATTTAACAACAGATTACACTTACAGGGATACATATAGCTTTTTGTAAGAAATCAATCTGGTGAGTTTAATATGTTCCCATGTTTCAGGGGTAAGAATTAATCTGTGAGTTTAGTATGTGCATTTTCCAAATACAAGAAAGAAGAGAGTTGTTTCTCTTTTTTGGCTCGTAAACATTGAGAAGTTAATCTAGATTCCTCTGCAAAGCCAGTGGGTGATGACTCGGCTAAATTGTTTTTCTTAAAAAAATTTTACTTAAAATATTTATCATATCCGGAAAAAAAGATAAAAGTACAAAGCCCTATGTCTCTGAAAAATATCGTGGTGATATGCTTTTAGAGAAACGACAGGCAGGTGTATAGGAGTAAATGGTGGTTTCGCCAATCTGAGCTTATATCGTGAATCAAGCCACTTTTCTGCTTTCAAATTAAATCTGTTGACTCAATAAACTTACAAACTAAGACCTTGTTTTAGTTAACACTCTATACGCACACTTCCAATTAACATGTGATGCAAGGTAAGGCTGCGAAAATATTGATAGGACTCGAATCCTGTTGAGAAGGTGGATCTAGTATACAAAGGTCAAAGATCCACTTCATTTAAGTTAGCTAGCTTTCAAAAAGTAGGTCATACAACACGCAACAATATATAAAGATAAGCACACAATGCCATTAATAATGTGTAAACCTCTTATCTTTCACATTGCCCTCTGATAAGCTTTATCTTTCACAACATGCCCTAAATAATCGCTCGTTGCATAGAACAGATCACATCATGAGAGTAACCTTCACAATGACACCCTAGTACTTTCTTTATCTTGGGATAGTCTAGACGCGTTTGACGTTTTCTAATAAAGTCAACAAAACAACACAAAACAAAATGAAAAATAGTAACAAATTATCATGAAGCCTACTAAAAAGATTTTACGCAGCTTAGAATTACTTCAAATATCGTGATAAGTTTATAGTGATCATAGTTGCAGGTTATCGTGTATGAAAATATATTGATAACAATTATCGGTTTTGTTCGCACAAACAAAAGTATTTACGCCTATCACTCAGTTAACTTACGGGATGTTTTTGTGCAATAGCACCAGACGGGTTCTCTGGGCATAGGGACAGAATCGCATGCTGTAAACCCTTATCACTCCTGGCTTTGTTGGTGGGAAGGTCGAACCTGATGGTTTGGACGAAAATACCAGAACTTTATAAACTCTTTTGGTCATTTTCAAATCGATCTTTCGAGTTAGATCTGCGGTTGACAGCAAGTTATTTGTATACAGACGGGCTAGGTTCTTTGAATGAAAAAGAAGGTTCTTATAAGTTGTAAATCTCTACAACCTAGTTTGTAAACACTAAGTAGATTTTGGTGACGTCATTGGCCTACTACTACTACTACTACTAC
>BMAT01011332.1:228202-242193 GCA_019649035.1 Elysia marginata
TCATTATTTTTATAGTTTCCTCGATCTGCTTTCCCGATTTTTACGTACTCGTAGTGAGACACGGTGCGTGTGCTTAAGGTCTCTAATTGTGAGAAAAATTAAACAACACAAGACACGCAAGAAAGAATGAGAACAAGTAGGTAAGATAAGAGACCAGGTTTAAAGTATAGCGTAAACCTTGGTCTGAGCTTGCTTTTTAAAATATTTAGAAGAGCTTTAATCATGACACTTACGGGTCTGTATGCTAGGCCTTACACATTGACTCACTGCATTTGGAAGGGCATTAGAAATAGCCTACAAAGTCATTAAAAATTCTACTAACATTTGTAAAATGACGTGGCCAAACAGTGTACAAGCGGCACACCCAAACGTTGCCGCTCATCAAGCCTATTAATTACACAGAAGAATAACGAGGACAAAATTGTTTCAGTAGATTAGTGTTGAAATGTGTGTTAATTTGTGTGTAGAAGGAGAATCAGAATTTACGAGCAGACAGAAGAGAGATAGAGAGGGAGAGAGAGAGAGAAATCGATACAAACACAAACAGAGAGAGAGATAGATAAATCGACTCACAGAGAGAGAGAGAGAGAGCCTTGTACAGACCTGCAGACCTACTCACAAGCAGACAAAAGAAAGGAGAAGAGGAAATGGCTAAATTTATGAAATCCAGTCATCATCATCAATGCTGTCTAACAAACAAGGTATAATAAAGATAAGAAGGGGAACGAATCGTTTTCACCATATCCATGTTCTCTTCAAAAGTTACTATAAACAACGACTCACCGTCGATATCAATCTCCTTGAGCATCTGGTTGAGCTCGTCCATGGACGGAAACTGGCCCAAGTTGCGCATGACAGTGCCCAGCTCTTCCGTGGAGATGGAGCCGTCGCCATCCTTGTCGAAGAGCCTGAAAGCTTCTCTCAATTCTGGGGACAGAAGGGGGTCCTTGTTGCCGTTACGTTTACGTTTGGGGGACACAGGCTCTGGGGGTGCCAGCAGCAGTGCAGGGGGGATGTACTTGGCCATGGGGGCTACGCTAATGCGTGCGCAGTACACAACTTAAACAGGCCTAGTCTGTACAGTTTCTCAAAGTAGGAACAAAGTTTTCTAATATAATTATATCAGTTTGTGTGATACTATACACTGAAGTTGAAAAAATAACTATCTCTTAGCCAGAAGTGTTTTCACAGGTCTCTCTAAATCAGAAGACGGCAATAATTAATTGGTGTAAACTGTAATGGTAATAAAATAAGTTCATTTCTCAGATATTTTCAATTTGATTATCACCACAATATTTTTAATTTTTTTTTTCAAGAACCCAAAATTTATTTCCATAAGAATTGGCTCTATAGTTAGATTTGCTTGCCCCATCATATTTTGTCTAAAGGTATGTGCTATGCTGTTTTGTCTTTCATCGCCGAAGCTTTTTATTAAACCACAATCAAATCTCAGAATATGAAATTATAATAATTAGGAAAATTTTCTATTCAAAACAAACGACAAGTCTAAAATAAACATAAGATTTTTTGATGAAGAGAATTGTATAAACTTTTAGTCGAATTTTTTTCAATCTTTTACCACCTAATGAATTAAAGCAACAATGAATAATAAAATATCTATTAAGAGGTAATTAAATAACTTAATTCGTGTTTATGTTCAACTTTTTTAACGGTTCAAATGTCACAACATTTTCGAAAACAATTGTATAACACTGCAATAGGAACAACTCCACGATATAAGAGGCGAAACACCGAAACTATTAATTAACTCACGAATTGACTTTTATATCTATTCATGTCTAAAGAAATAACTGTCAAACCACAGAATTTCTTATGCTTGAGACATTTTCTCGCGCCCAAAGTTAAGATACCGTCAATCAAGTCATAAAAATTAAGCCTCGTTCTCTTTTTTTCCCGAAAGACATATTGACAAGTGAACTATCCTTCATCATTAATTTACAACCCACTACTTCCGACCTTATGATGAATTGACACAAATAGACTAACATATCTACAGTGTTTAAATCATCACGAAATGTCACCTAATGTCACAAACACGTCGAATCACATCAACAGCAGCAGCAGAAGTTCTGACGCAGACTGCCAAATCAGACACGTAGTAACAGACTAAGATCTATGAAAAGTTTATTTTTTTTCCTCTTGAGTAACACTGAATTCGGCACTACCTTGGCGCAACCAAATAATTGTGACATTTACAACTACTAGAATCTAACTCACTCTGTGGTTCCTACATTGATTTTCTACCCAGCAACTGAGCAAGTGGCAGTGCAGACCCAAAAAACTTGCACAGATTGTGCAATTCAGAATACTTTTATACCAACTGTCAGATGAAGGTTTTTTTTTCATCTTGCTATTTGATAACGTACTGGCTGTTTGAGAAGCGGTATTAGAACAATTTGGCGGGATTGGTTGTAATACTAGTGAGACTAGTGTGGCGTCTTGCTACCTAACGGAAAGGGAGAGGCAAGACTCGGGGAGACAGGTAATATTGATGAGACTGTCTTGGAGACTTCTACTCCATTACCCCATATACTTTTCCAGCTGCTTTATTTCTCTAGTATCTTTGTTTTTTGTGTTTGTTTTTAGTTTAAACGCTCCCTTTCTGTATTATTAATTCTCTTCCTCCAAGACCTTTTCTTTCTCGGTGATAATACCTGCATCACTTCGATGTACTTTCCTTATCACTTAACGCCTTGCTACCAACAATGTCATTTCGATTATCATCTTTATCCATTACTATAATTATGTTATGGTTTTGTTACACCCTCCTTCTTTCTCTCGTTCTAAATCTCCCTGTCCGTGTGTGCGTCTCTCTCTCACTTTCTCTCTCTCTCTCTCTCTCTCTCTCTCTCTCCGGCTCTGTGGTCTAGCGGTAAGACACTCGCTCAGAGATAGGGAGGTGCGTGGTTCGATCCCGGGCCGAGTTAAACCAAGGACTTTAAAGTTTATATTAGAAGCTGATCCGCCTGGTGTCTGGCATTATGGATTTAGTGTTAAGTCTTGTCGGCCCGGTTTCAGGATAATATGACTGGGTGTGCTGTAGGCAAGCGCTTCTTGCATCATAGTGTGGCAGCACACTTTCAATTGTCCCCAGCGCCGTCTCTGACATAACCTCGAAGTTGACTGGGACGTTAAAATTCAAACAACCAACCAACCCCACTCTCTCTCTTTTACCCCCCCCTCTCTCTCTCTCTCTCTCTCTCTCTCTCTCTCTCTCTCTGCCTCTGTATTTTACATAAAAATGCAGTTTGTATTTCTAATGGGGGGTCGTAATCGTCCGAGATTAATTGGAGCACAATGTCAACGTGGACATCTGTAGCCCACCCAGCAAGCAAGTTCATAGAAGTAATCAGAGACTGCTTTCTGAATCAGCATGTGGAGATATCCACTCATATTAAACCAGATTGTCAGCCCAGTACTATTGATCTTATTTTTTTTACCAATGAACAGGACATAGTTCAACAAGTTAAGGTATTTGCACCACTTGGAAAAAGTCTCCAAGGTGGTCGCGATTGAAAACCTCAAGATCATCGACGGATCTAAGGCCCTCACCGATGGGTATTTTTGTATTCTTGTATATCCAAGATATATGGGCTTTTAAAACCAGGACCTGATCGGAGCGTACCCCAAACCGTGTACCGTGTGTTTACTGTGCACGTCAAACAAAAGCCTGATTTAAATTCAAGTTTGGTTAAACCGCCTAACACCTCGAAACGTGTGTAAAATAATTTGATTTTTCCTCAGAATATAATAAAGTCAAATGAGATTAATGAAGAGATGGACATTTTGTTCGTCCATTTCTATTACTCAGTCTTTTCGAAACCGTGGCCTTGCACGAGACACTAAAAATCTATTGCGGAACTATTGGTGCTCCTGTTAATAGTGGATTTATGACGTAATGAATACAGATCGGATTTCTGTTCAGTGGAAAGTTTTTTTGTTTACGGTAATAATGGATTTGACTCGGTTACAGTAGGTATGGTGTTGCTGATTTTATATAAAGTGGGTGAATAACGGTAACTATTGTGAGTAGCTCTTTGGTAATATTGAAAAAATAGCGGGTGTGTTTCACTGTTTGGAACTCGATAAACTAATGTAAAAATGGTGCAGTGTATTTTTCTATTGTATTGGATTGCATTTCTTTTTCTTAATTTTACGGTATTCACGTGCATTTGTAGCAAAGATGTAGGTTTTTTCCTTGTCTTTTCCACCCAACTGTATTTGTCTCGCATTCTGTTCAAATGAGTCGTTCGTCGAAATGCTTAGTTTGGAGAAATAGGCTTTTAAAGTTTATTGGGTGTTCAGAAGACAAATTTGTTTAGATGTTGAGGCTAAAACCATTTCTCAACAGTTTTTGCACCTATCTGATGTTCAAATTTCATCTTTTAGGTGTTTAATATTAGTTTGAATGGTTGCTAAGGCCTCATGCCATTATAGTCGTCTAAGTTTTAAATGCTGTTTTTTCTCCTTCCTGAAATTTCACAAGTCCTAACCCTGCCAACTTCAAACGGCCATAACTTCATAAAGAAGCATGATAGGCCTATAGCTTTTTTGTTTGTTGTATTTGAAAGTAGAGAAAATAAGCTTCTCTGTTATACCAAGATCTGGATACCTTCTAATTTCGATTTAAGACCCATTTGAACTGGTTACAAGACATTTATATAAACCATTGTTTGCAAGACGCAAAGAACTCGTCTTTGCAGCGTCAGGTCGCAAGATGCACGCCTAAAGAACCGAACATAACCTTAATAGATACAGGTTTGTACGAACAACTGTTTATTAGTTTCGTTGTATATTAGCATTATGCAAAACGAAAATATCTTCGTAATAAAAGATAAGTATGGAATAAAAAAATAGCGCTGCAAGTAAGTTTTTGAAGCTCTGCAAATGCTCATTTAAAGAGCGGTTTTAAATAACTATTTGATGGTTTTTAATTTTATATATTTAAATTAGCATTTCAGATCCCGGCTTTAAAAATGTTAATTAAAAGAATATACTGAAAACAGAAGTTGTTCATTTATCTATCGTTTTTACTGTCTATCAAGCCAGCTTCCTACATATTTGCCTATCTGTCTATTTATTTATGCATCTGTCTGTCCTCTTTTCTGTTATTCAATAATTGCATTCTCTTCTTAATGAATGTCCGGCCTTGATGTTTGCCTTAAATGTATAAGGAGGGCTTCTACCAATGTTGATAGCGTTTATCCAGAAGGTTATGACGTAAAATAAATGTTTTCTTGAAGGCAAACTTCTTTAAATGGTTGGGCCTTATAATAAAAATTATCTAATGTTTTTCTGTTCTAAATCTTTGCCTACGGAGATTTATATCAATCGAACCAAAATCTTTTTTTAAGTAACACTTTAGCTCTGAGTGTGTACAGTATATTATCTTCAGAAGGGGCCCGTATACTAGGTTATACAAGTTTTAAACTCATTTGAGGGTGTAAAAGCTATCAGTATTATACTAAAGATAACAGAAATGCTTCATGTTTTTCATAATGCTTTATGAACAGCAGAATAAAGGGAGACAATAGTTGGGAGAAATCAAACATCTTCTTATTTTATATGTAAATTTCTTCGATGTTGTGTGAAATACTGTTTTTAAAAAGTTCAGTGATTGTCCATGTTGCTTTTAGGTTTTTTGGTTTGAAAATTTGGACCTATTATGTACATCACAATTTTATGTAAAATGCTGAAGACATTTTGAAAATTAATATTTTCTTGTAATGTAATGTTCAAATAGTCCACTTTAACGAAATCAACATAGCATCTCCTAATATAGGCCTACCCTTTACTACTTGCTTTTTGGACATCTATGATATTCAATAAAAACATAAAATTATTGAAGAAATACACTTTCAATTTAGGATCAAGAAATCAATATAATGTTTGCTTGAAAAATTGTGGTAAAAAGAATTCATCAGCTGTCTCTGAATGTTTATGATTTTCTAGCTAAAATTAGGAACTGCAGTTATCTTGAAGATAAACCTGTAATCAAAGTTTTTTTATTTAGTAAATAAAATAGAAAAAAAATTAGACAAGACATAATGACTTTGTATCTTATAAACTATTTTCTTACTTTAATTCAATTCTGTTACTACTGAGAAATGTGTTATAGATATTTCATAAGGCCTCAATTCGGTGGGTATTTAGATAACCAAAGAAAGCGGATAAACTCTTTACCTACCTCTCATCAACATGGTTGGTTGTTTTTAGTTAGTCGGTTGGTGAGATTGCTATTCGTCCTATGGGAGCTTGTTAACAGTTGCTGCAGCAAGGGCGTTTTGAATAGCAACCACTCTGACTACAGGTTTAAATATTCATCTTTCCCTTGCAACATTTGAAATTTCACCCGCATAGAATTTGCATTGTGTACAATGATAGTATCGATATAGAAACAGTCACATATATATCAACGATATTGTGTTAGTTGAAGTCAGTGGGTAGGGCTAAAAACCATGTGGTTGGATGGTTTTGAAAGCCAGGTCTAACAGTATTTTGCTATAACTTGTAGGTGCATCAAGATGTTTGTAAACATTAAAAAAAAAGTAATAATTGCATCTTCTACCCTTTTTTCTTGTTTACAGGCAAATCGCAAAAAAAAACAACAACAGAGAAATTGAAACATCTTATCACTTCTTTAACAACAGTTTTCTCTAAACATTAAAGTTTAAACGCATGCTATTCAAATGAGTTTTAAGTCGCCAGGCCTAGTTTTGAGATATAGGCTTTGAAAGTTTAGTAGGTGTTCAGAAGTCAATTTTTGGTTTTTAGATATTGCCGCAAATACAAATTCTTAACAGTTTTCACACTTGACTCATGTTGACATTTTCTTTTTCATGTGTATAAATTTGTTAGGAATAATTACAAACGGTTTTATATCTTTATAGTTCTCTAAACTTCAAACGCAATTATTTCTCGTTTCTGGCATTTCACGACTCCTATCCCTGCCGATTTCAAACGGCTATAACTTCAGACAAAAGCATGATATGGATTTTCTGATTAATGTACTTGAAATTAGATGAAATTAGATTTTCTGTGGTAATCATATCTTACTCCTTTCCAATATCGACTTCATACTTATTTTGACTGGTTGCAAGACAATGCTAGAGCAACAGGCCTAAGATCATGAATGTGTGTGACTTGAGATTTTTTCAGGAACAGGGGTTATCTCCAATATTTTCTAAGCAGGTGGCAGTTTATGCTCTGCTATAGAAAAAGGTGAGCAAAACCGCATAAATGGATTTAAGCTCGGCATAACAGTGCTTTAGAATCAAACCTTTCTATTTTTCGGGTCCGCCTGATTTTTTTTATCATTAATATTTCTAAAAACACGCGCAACCTCATTCTCACATACAATATGTTCATCATGCGGACCCGGACCATTGAAAACACGGTGCATTTCTTCTTTCATCTAGTCTCGGAAATCATGTTGTCAACCTAGAAACAAAAGCATTCAATTTATTGGCGTGTTCGTGAACATTTTCGCCTATGGACAGCTGGGCTATTTTCGTACAGGTTTCTTCCATCGTTTTCCATGTAGCTACACAGTCACTGTTTTTAAACTGATTTTCTATTTTTTTTATCTTTTTTCGCACATCTCAATATTATGGTCAAGTTCTCTTTGGATTTATGCTTTTGTTTTGTTTTGTTACTATTGAGAAAAATTAGTCTTTTTTCCCTCAGGAATAATTATTATCTTTCGGTTCTTTTGCAACCCACGGCTTGTTTTAGGGATAACATACAATCATATTTTCAGTGCGTATAGTTCCTTCACAAAACTTATTATATGATGTGATAATGTAATTCAGTTCGGCCAAGTCATCACAAACTTCTTGGAAAACTGTTCAACCAGTGCATACGAAAATATTGTTAGATTTAAAATGTATGCGGAATTTAAGTTTTTATTTTGCACGTAATGCGCGCTCAGCCTTCGGGAAGATGATATACCTTATGAATAAAAATTTTTACCGATAATTGTTAATGTATGTTTCAAATTAGTAACAAAGGAGAGGTCAAATTTTGCACACTTCTACCTACCATTTAAAAAAAAATATTGACATTGAGATAAAAGGATATATAGAATAAAATATAACATTTTTATTGCGCCTACCCTAAAACTTTCATTTTTTCATAATAAACAGTTTTGTACATTTCGCTCCAAGATTTTGGCGAAATTTTTTTTAAAGGGAAAGAAAAGCCTAATAGACCCTCATACCTAAGTGAGCTTCACAAAATGATATGTCTTTTTTGTGTATGGCTAAGGGGTTAAAAGCTTATGCACTATTAGCACCACATACTGTTCCTATTTTATCATTTATCATCCGATCTAGACTTAGGGTTAAAAAGTACAACAGCGAGAACAAGAAGGACACAAAAGAAAGACAAGCAATTTTTGACGACGCTTAATTGGGATGATGATAATAATTCTTTATAGTCGTTATAGTGATGATAATAATGATAAATAGTACGAAAAATAATTGACCTTACAATTAACTAACCTTTGGTGGTTGCCATTGTGCCTACACCTTCGAAAAACACCGAACACCGTGAACAGTATGCTTTATAATAGCAAGGTGTGTTTGTTCTCTACTTACTAACCCTCGCCAAGTACGGGTTTAATGGGTTTAATAAAATGCAAGCTGTGGTTTATGTTTTAGGAACACGCATTTATTATTCTTATTGAACATTGGTAAAATAATAACCTGTTTTTTTTCACTATCAGTAGAGAGAAGTGTAGAGCACTTGTCAAGTGTCATCGGCACAAAAAGGCCTCTGACATTCCAAAAATGTTCGTTCTATTTTGTGTTTGCCCGACTCCATCGCGATGTGTCATGAAACAACTGGACTTGGCAATAATATTCCAAACAAAAAAACCCCCATAATTATGTTTACTGCAGGTGAATTGAGATGGCAAAAAATATTTATATGAATATATCATAGCATACAGAAATAATATTCATCAATGGTTATAATCTCGAAACCGTCAACATTTTTTAAAAAGAAAACGAGAAGTTCCTTTTGCAGCCATTTTTGGTGTTAATTTTGTTATTGGTTGTTGGTTGTTTTTTTTTAAATTTTTTTCTTTGTTTACTTCCACAAATCCATCTACTCCACTATAAATATAGCGGTTATAGGATTGAAACCAACTGTTCGTGTTGAAGTGTTTGTCTCTCCTAAGGAATCACACAAGAATTGGCACTTCGTTACCAAGTTTTGCCTTGGCTAAAAGAGAGAGAGAGAGATAGGAAGAGATAGAGAGAGAAAGAGAGAGAGAGATAGAGAGAGATAGAGAGAGAGATAGAAAGAGAAAGAGAGAGAGAGAAAGAGAGATATATATAGAGAGAGAGATAGAAAGAGATAGGGAGAGAAAGAGAGAGAGATAGAGAGAGAAAGAGAGAGAAAGAGAGAGAAAGAGGGAGAGAGAGAGAGAGAGAGAGAGAGAGAGAGAGAGAGAGAGAGAGAGAGAGAGAAAGAGAGAGCATCACCACGTACGTTATCACCGGGCCACCCATGCGCACCAAACTGATAACAAGTTAGAATGGCTAGATGGTACTTCAGTCCAGTACCAGTAACTTACAGTCGAGCCCTAACAAAGTTTCTGGCGACACACTTTCTAATACGATTAGCGCGTCTGAGAGCAGTGTGGTCAACTATTAGATTATTGAGAGACACAAAATGAAATAGATGAAAAGAAAACCCATGAAATTATTGATTTATTTATATCGCTCGCTGTTTGTAGAATATAAATTACTTTCAAAAAGTAAATCCATCCTAGATTTTTTTTTTTTTGGGGGGAAGGGGGTGGGGGTCATTTCAGCCCGAACATCATACTATAATGGAGCTGAGGAGATGGAGAATTATTTCGAATGCAAATTTTAACTACTCAACGAAAAGTTATGAAACTTTGCTTGTCCACACAATTTTTTATGCAGATTTCCATGTGGTAAATACAAAAACATGTCAGGTGTCGATGTATTGATTGTTGAACTTAGTTAATAGTAACATCAAATTAAAATCTTTCCGATGAAACACGCAAAGGTCAGATGTGAGGTAACTCTTACCGGATCCAGGCCCGATACGTTAAATTCCAAATTTGGATATCGAGAAATCTTGAACTTCTGCATCTTGATTTTATAGATAGATCTATATCAATATTCTAGATCTTAATCTAAATCTAAATCCTAACGTTAAGTTCTATTACATTGGGAGTTAAATTGAAATATCTAGAATCCGCATTTAGATATCTAGATCTAGATCTAGAGCCAGATCTAGGCCTATTCTAGAACTGAATCTTGGCGTTAAATTTCACAACACAAAAAATAATTTAATTTCATTTTGAAAACAATATCTTATATTGAGCTTCTAGATCTTGATTTTTTTAGATATATCTTTATTAATATTCATGATCTAAATCTAAATTCTTAACGGGGACTTCTAGATTCTATTACACTGAGAAGTACATTGAAATATCTGGAATCATGATCTAGATCTAGAGCCAGATCCAGGCTTATTATACAACTTCATTTTGGCGTTAAATTCCAAAACACTAAAAATTAATTTCATTTTTTAAAATAAATACGGAATTTTAAATTGTGTGATTAATCTTTTTATTTTAAAAAAATTCTATGCGATTGTAACTAAAGTAAGATAACTAATTTCCCTCTGAACAATATGGTAATGAATGAAAGTTTTGTATGACGTGCTTAATGAATGGAATGTACCTTTGCAAATGAATGTATTTGCTTCATGTTTAATTCTAATTGATATCGCCTTGGGCCTCAAATTTGAGGAAGAGGACGTGATATAAATAAACTACATTATTATTATTATTATTATTATTATTATTATTATTATTATTATTATTATTATTATTATTATTGTTATTATTATTATTATTATTATTATTGTTATTATTATTATTATTATTATCATCATTAATTGTTATTATTAATTTTCTGTTTCAGATCAAGAACGTGCGGTTCCAGCTATCAGATAACTAAATTACTGTTTCAGGACATTATTGTGTGATTCTTTTATCTTATTTTGGCAGTGTGATATAGATTTTGTAACGTACGTTGTGGTGTACCGGATATTATTAAGCTAATATCTTTTTTCGTCTTACATTGTCTCTAACTCATGTGTACTATTATGTTCATAAATGCGAACCATGGCTAAAAGCCAAGCCTCTCCCATCGTTTAGATTCATATTATGTATTGGCCATCATTTAAAGTTATCAATATTGGTCATCGTTTAGAGTTATGTATTGGTCATCGTTTAGAGGTATGTATTGGCCATCGTTCAGAGTTATGTATTGGCCATCGTTTAGAGGTATGTATTGGCCATCGTTTAGAGTTATGTGTTTGTCATCGCTTATTTATTATGTATTTAATATGTTATGTATTTTTATGTCATTAGATTGACGTTTAACCAAACGCAAATGTCTCATGCAACTAAATCAAACTAGTTGAAACATGCAGATAGCATATTAAGGAAAATCGTTACATTTTTTGGGGGGAAAAAGCATCTATTTTACGTGTTGGAAATTAAGTTAGTTTCAGAAAATTCAGTTAAAAAAAAAAAGAAAATAAAGACTGGCATTGGCATTGAAGAATGGCCTTTTTTCAACCTCCTTCCCTCGGAATATGTTTCAAATGTGGAAAACGGTAGCTCTTGTATAGAATTTGAGACGACAGAAATAAAGCGCAGATCTAACATATACTTTTATTCTCAATTTTTCATCTCTTAAGCGCGGACATAATTTATGGGAATATTAGTATGAAAATAAAATTCTATTATTCATGCGATAAATGACTCACAGTTTTAGCTATTCTTTCAAAACGGGAAGAGATAACAGATAATGTACAAATATAAAGGGCCAATTATCATGTAAATAGAGTGTTATCTAAAAATGAATAACACATAAGGAGGCTCTTTGCACTTTGACGTTTGCTTGGATGATACCGTTTGCAAATTGAAGCCTGGTTTATATCACTCGGGCTTTTGGGCAACACCGTAAAACTGTTTTCAAATGAATGAGTTCCGTTAGGTCAACTGAGGAATGCACATTATTGCAGTCTATAACAACTAACATACTAAACCTGTCAAACGTCACGGGGAAGTACGCTGGTGTCAGAAAAAATAAAATTTGGTAATACTTCACCTTACCCAGCGTTAGGGGAAGGGTTGCTATTTTTTTTTTGTTTCAGTAAAATGATTTTTTAGGAACGTGGCGGGTCGAAAAGACACACTAGCAAAGGTTTAGATTAAACTTTGAAAGGTGAAGCAAAATTAAGGCAGGGCAAAGAAATGGTTTATGTGATTGTTATGGAGTAAAAAATGAACATGCACTCAACTGGCAAATCTACGTATTACAATTGGGTATATTTTCGAGTAGCTTAAGTTTTCAAAGTGAAAAACAATGAGGTAGAAAAGACATGCATAGCAAAATACAGAGATATTTTGAAACAAGGATAAAAAGTAGATATGTGGATAGATGGATAGATGAATAGACGTATAGGTAGGCCTAAGTAGATAGGAAGACAGACAGACAGGCAGACAGATGGATAGTTAGTTAGGTAGATTTAAAGGTAGATAGATAAATTGATAAATAAATAGTTAGCTAGAGACAGTGGCAGATAGAGACAAGCAAGTTACAAAGAGACAGAGGAACAAAAACATAAGCGGGCAGGCTAGAAATAGAAATAGAAAAAGAAATCATTATTTGTAATTAGTATATAAATTCAAATTTGCATACATTTCAGCCTAAACTGGCGCATTTCCAAGAGCCTACAGAAATAGCGAATAGAACAAAAAGGACTATAAGGGTATTTAGCATAGCACGATCGCAAGCAGCACTGGCTTCTATCGATGTTGTAATTATCGATAGAGCCGTACTCACCACGCATCTTCTCGTCACGTCTAGCAGAACCTGGCTTACTGCCAGCTGCAGACATAGCAGAAAACACGTCATACTCAGTATTGTGTGTATTAGAAGGGCACGCTATGCAAACATTCAATGCAAACATCTTAAATTTTGTAAAGACGTCACCATGAAAGAAAAGATATAACGAGAATAGAAGGTTTTTTTAATGCAAAAGATAAATGCCACCATACAACTTCTTTGCTTTATATTCTAAAAAGAATATAACTGAATAAATTAATGTCAATAAGTAATCCCTATTTTACAAACCAAAGATTTATAATAGATGCAGGTCATTTTTTTTCAGCAAATCTGACATTCAACTTACTTCGAGAAAATCTGTAACTTTGTTTTTTTTTTAATTGTTATTATTGAGTAAATAAATATGCATTAGAGCTTGCTTCTATACTCATAATATAGAAGGTTTATCAGTATGAGTGATAAGGAGGAAAAAATCAGTATTCACAGATTTCATCTCAAGTTATTACTGTTCCCATACCTAAAATGTCAACCTATAGTCTTAATTTTTCTTCCAGTAGTTTACACTTTCTCATGATTTTATTCTAAGCTATATTTCCTACACTTTAGTTCTTGTAAGGGGAAATCGTTTATAGCACTACAAAGTCATCGTGGAAAAGCTCCCCGCGCCAACATTTTGACCTCTCAGATAAGTCTGTCTCTTATGATGTAATATGTAAAGTTTTGAGACTGCCTTCGGCGGTGGAAGACTATAATCCATATTTTTTAAATTTATGTTTAGGGAAGGAATACACGTATAACGTTTATCTCTTCAATATTTTGTCTAACAAGTGCCATTATTAACGACCCAAATAAGAACGATACTATAAACGGCTCATAGAAAATAGAATTTAAAAAATATTTTGTAGGAATCTTTCTTTTTTTGTTTGTTTGTTCATGTTCTTCAAACAATAAAACGAAGGGAGTTTAATAAGGAAAACAAGTGAAAATTGTAGGGGCACTAAGAAAAGACCGGTTGTTTCCCTTTCCCGCTCTGACAGGAATGTTGTTCAATAAATTGTAACGCCA
>BMAT01011332.1:242286-252357 GCA_019649035.1 Elysia marginata
ATGCAATGCTTTTTTTTTAACTGTTTATATTATCATTGGCATATCAAGTAGGGCAAATCCAGCAATCCACTTTAAGCTTATTTTATATTAAGTTATGCAAGATACGAAAATTAATGTTCTCTAGGGACAAAAGTATTGCAACGATGATAATTATGCCTAATGTTACATAATTCTTAGTCAAATTATTAGGTCTAGGACGACAACTTTATTCTTTTACTAAGTTTACACAATTTTAATCAACACAATCTACGTGGTAAAAACAATATCAATATTTCGATCAAACCTCTTTAATATGACTACGTCATTTTAAACTTTGTTTGCACAAATTTTCTCAATATCCATTGGTAGAGCCAAAAATTACCTAAAATCAAAGTTATAAATATCGATAGCCGCAAAACGTCTAGGCACCGAAAAGGATGTAGTTACCTATATTTCCGGTAATAATGATATTAAGTCTTTGTAAGATATAGTTTCTATAATTTCTGATTGGCTACTAACATTCTCGTGGTTCGTTGAAACTAAGTACAGATTGTCTACTTGTTATCTTGTAGCTGAGTAGAAACTCACAAAATCGACTACGAACCAATCATCAAATGACATCAATAACTTTTATCCAAACCACCTTTTCGCCAAAAGCGTGTTTTTTTTTCCTATCGTTTTTCGTCTTTTCGTTTTATTTCGAGGGTTTCAATTGCTTTTAAAATCTATTCCTGGTTATTATACGCACAGAATACGAATTAATCCTTCCGTGGCAGAGTGGTTAGCGCGTCGGACTTGAGATCTGGAGGTCGTGGGTTCGATTCCCAACCATGTCATGCTGCAATTGCCTCGGGAAAGCAATTTAGCCTAACTTTCCCCATTCCGCCCACCTGTAAAATGGGTACTGGCTAAAGGCTTGAAATTGTGGAATGTTAGTATTTGAGCGCCTAATAAAATTCCGTACTGTAATGCTGTGAAATAATTATGAGTTGAATTTGATCTGGTGTGTAAAGGCCTGCTGGGGTAAATGTGTAAAGTCATAAGACTGCCGTCGGCGGTGGAGGACTCTAAACATATTTATTTATTTATTTATTTATTTATTTGTGAGCACACTCAAGACATCCTAGGTGGGCGTAGTTTTCAACTGCAGGGAAAAAAATACAGAAAATACTTAAAGTTGTAATTATGACATCTTTGAGGCAATCAGGGTAAACCAGACACAAGTAGCTCAGAGTCAGAATAGATTTGAGTTATTAGATCCATGCAAACAAAAAAAACCTACTGTACAATAGACCATTTTCTTATCCAATTCGAAATATACTTCTCTGTATAAAGGAAAGCTAGATTTATGTTTTTTGCTTATTGAATACTGTTAATAAAAATTAGAATCTTAATTTGTCAAAACTCTGATTTGTTCCTTATTGACCATGGTTGCATCACAATTTAAAAAAAGGACGTAACGCACACTGTTGATGTTAAAATTGAGAACAACAGTAAAATAAGAAAGGATGACAATGAGAATGATAAAGTTACCAGCTATGGTCTATCATGATAGCAAAATATCCACCGGGGCTCACCTCTAATTTGGCTTTGAGAGTACTTGCCAACAATGCCAGCTCCCTCCACCTGAAAAAATAAAGAAAACCCGATTCGAGTTTAATTTTAAGTCTTTTTGTGTGGATGTGTTCAGGGATTTTTATGCTTCTTGCTGTCTCTTTTTTAGATCTTTTAAATTTACCCAGTGAAGAACGTTACAGCCTTACCATAAAAAATTCTTTTAGAAACACTAAATGATGTCTTATAAAAGTATCAAGAAAATGTATTAAAAACAGTTTAAAATAAGTCGAGAAATTCATTTCTTTATTGTTAAATAAATCAATTTATAGAAAGATAGACGACCGTTTGCAAGAAGATGTTGAAAAGGAAGGAGAAGAAGAGGTTTAATAAGAGAGACAAAAATATAATGAAGAAAACGTGTATATATGTGTGAAAGAGACAGGGAGAGTGACAGAGACAGACATAGAGAAGAGTGAGAAAAAAAGATAGAGACAGAAAGAGACATGGAGAGAGAGGAGAGACAGACAGATGAAAAGAGAGAATGATAAATAAATAAGGAGAGACAAAGGGGGCAGAGAAAGAGAGAGAAGGGGGGAGAGAGAGACAGGCGGAAATAGAGGCATATAGTTAAAAAGGTGAGTGTGCATGTGTAAGAGAGACAAAGAGAGGCAGGGAGAGAGAGGAGAGAGACAGACAGACAGAAAGAGAAATAAACAGAGACATGCAGAGGGGACAGGAAGAGAGATAAGGAGAAAAGAGGGAGAGAGAGGCAGAGGGAGAGACAAACAATAGACACACTTGTTTTAAAAGGTGGACAAACAAATCGATAAGTTGACAGACAGCAGCAGGGATTTGGATAGGGGTAAATTGTTAAAAAGACAATGACAAAGTTTATTAGATAAAGTATAATAAAGGATTAAATAAACAAGGGAAAAGAAAATATAATCAGACTAAAACACGGACACCAATTGCTTTAATCAACGTATATAACCACGAAGAAAAAGACAAATATTATGAAGCTGAACGAAATAAACTCTGTGAATGCCCACGCATTCAGTTTAGGCTGTGCCTGGGAATGTTTTTATAAACAAGACCAACACCATGTTTTACTGATTGCTCTGCCCAAAAGCAATGAGCTGTTGGAAGCATAAATTACAATGTTTTATAGATTTCGAATAACAATGCCGTGCGTGTTTACCAGTCCTGTACGGATAGTAGGCAATAGCGGTTATTCAAGTAGCTTTTGAGTGATCGATTCTGAACCATAAAGCCTTCTTACAGTAATGTAGTATTATTTTCTTCAAAACAATGCACAAGTCTTCGTTGTAAATAACAAACGGAAAGTTTTTTAAATGGTTATTTATTTATCTTATCAATAAGTGCAGTTGTCAAAATATCTTTGAAAATATACCATGTATGTTTCCGTTGCATTAGCAAAGTCCATTCGAACCCCCAACATCCTAAGTTCTATTGACTTTCGACAGCTTAAAACAGAAAAAAGGCAAACAAACAACCATGAATAAGTGTGCAATGCGTGTAGTGTTTGTTTTACTTAATAGAAATTAAAAATTCAGTCACTCTACTTTAACCTGATAGCTACGGACACATTTAAAGAGGTATTAGGATCTAGGGACCTAACTGGCTTTTGTGCATTTAATGTCTCCTATGTCCTGTCCTTAATCTCTTTCGACTTAGTGAGACTCATGGCAACGAAACACGGGCATTTGGAAGTCATACGCCTACATAAGATATTTTACCAATTTATAAGTCAATATTTTTGTGGCAGGCCTATATTAGTTAAATAAGATAATTTTCTAGTTATCACGCTTCAAACTATCTATATTTAAATCATTGATAAGTTAATTTTATTTACCTTGTTTGCCCATAAAAACAATATAAAAAGTTAGATTTCGCTATCATATTTCATTCTCTTTATTTAAAATATATGGAGGCTCCGAAGCCAAAATTTAATCTCACCCACTTCAATCGATTTGTACCATTCACGAGCAAATAATCACATTCGCGAAGTCGGAAAAGGGAGGCAACCAAGAATTTCGTGTCCAAAGCCTTCCGATTTTCCTCTTGAACGAAAGAAGGGGTGTAATTGCGTAAGCTAAAAGGAAGGGGAGGTAACGGGGACAGCTGGCGTCGATAATTGAATAAGGATGCGTTGAGCTTGGCTGCGGTGATCTATTCTTGTAATGCTGAGGTATAATTATTTTTGCTCACAATTTGCACTTCAGTGGCATAGCAAAGTAGAGAAGACACATTTTGAGTGTAACTTTCAAGTCTTGATCGACAAACAAATATTTTTTCGAAATCGCTGTTCTTTTAACTGCTTAATAAGTTTTTATAGACATGCGTTCTTTCCTTCTTAAGCTGAGTATTATCCAAACTCTTTGATAATTTTCCTTTTATGCAGGAGACGGACATAAATTTTTTATACCATGGTAGGAAAACATTATTTTTGCGACAAATTAAATTGCACTTAAATCTATTTGCAAATTTTTAAAACTTGAGAATACCTTCTCGCCAGCAAAGATAGATGAATAAAAGCGTTATCAGGTTATTAATGTGTGATTAAACTTTGATCATAAATTCTCCGTCGTTTTCATGTTACGGGGATATGGAGTTAAATGATTGAACTTTGAACAAACCGGCCATAATTTTTAGAGACTACATTATTCTGTAGCCTGAATATTAATTAGGTTTTTCTATTAAAAAAAATCAACAAAACCAATTTCAATCAGAAGTATGGGTGGTAAATAGTTTTTACTCTGTTCAGCGTTAACAGTCTCAGTTTGTTTTTTTTGTCACAGTAAAATTTTACGTTGAAAGGTTTTACTCATGTTAGGCAGCACTATTGGAATACTTGGTGAAGCGGATGTAAAACTACACATATAAAAACACCAAAACGACTGGAGGTAATAAAGTCTAACACTCCAAGTGAATGTGTGAGGCACTACAGTTTAGCAGGATCTCCAACACAAGAAGTAGGTATAACCTTCATTTAAAAAATCAAACCGTATGTTTTTGTTCAGCTTGTGCGAAAAAAAAACTTGTGGAAATGCTAGGTTTGAATTTTGATGTTCGCAAAACAGACAAGAACAACCTGTACTCCTCTCTTTTTCCTTTTTCATAGAAAGTTAGAAATGCTGTCGACTCAGGCGCCGAATCAACAATTCGATTGGCCTCTAAAATGTCGAGTTTATAATCATCGTTTTTATCAAGCATGCCGAATCTGATTAGACGAGCGTTGACAACAAGTAACCTTTGTTCCGTCTCAGAAAAATTATTGTCTGGGTTGTTATGTGCGCGACCTGGAAAATAATTTTATTTCTTTCTTCGTACATTCACAATAACCAATATAACGTAACACATTTGCGCCATTTTCAACGAGTGCTACGTAAACACGATGAATGGTTCGAGTGTTCTTTGTTTAAGCTTTCAAAGTCGTGAAATCATAATTGTCGTACTTGAAATCCGTAAAGCCCCCCCCCCCCTCTTCCACTTCTGAAAACCTACCTAAACAGGACTTAGCGTAGCATTCGTTATTTAACTCTACACAAGTTAGGTGACTATCACAATCAAACAACCTTTTGATATCTGCACTAACAATTTTGTCGTGGTAAGGCCTAAGAGCCCCCTTCTTCCTACGAGTTTCATAGTAAAAATAAACTTTGAAGTGCTTTTTTTCCTAATCATGACTCTGACTTCTTGGCAATCTGGCTAAAACAAATTTGATTTTAAAAATGTATCGATTGTCTTTTAAAAATGTATTTTGTATAATAAAAATCATGAGTATTTATGATGAAAGACATACTTTTAGATTGGCATTGGTTTGAGTCAGAGATGCGTACCATACTAATTAGTATTTTCATGACTTCAGTATTTTCATATGAGCAAAGAAAAGATTACACTGAAGACATGATAATTTGCACACAAAAAAGCAAAACCAATTTTAAACGAGATAAGTTCTATGTTAATAAACTCGCGTGCAGGGGTGAGCTTGTATTGAAGACAGACTTACAGAGCAAAACCTTAATGACTGCGTTATGTGAATTTATAAACGGCAGTGTTGAAGGAGAACAAAAATGTGACAAGAAGTAAGAGAAAAACAGAGACAGACTGCAGTTACCTCACCTTGGGGGTGAAATTGCCATTTCGATTTGTGTGGGATGAGTAAATAACGAGAGGATGCTGGAATAAGATCAATATTCGATTACCAAGTTCCGCGGAGCAAACGAGCGCTGGCTTTTGTCGCGAAAAGAAACTTTAACGATCTAATAATCTAAAGAACAATTATCAAAGGTAATAGGCCAAACTTACCACGGTTTTAATGTCAACATATCGTGAGAAAATGCATTGATCTGTACTTATGCTTTTTATTAACGAGACATCAATAGAGGTTGCTTTATTGATCACAATTAATATAAGAGCAAATTTATAATCACACGAACAACTAAATATTATTTGAAATTGTAGTCTACTCTAATGCGACTAAACTCTATTTGTTACTGTAGTTTTAAGATATTTCAAATTTCTAAATATTATAGTCACAGGTTGCGAAATAAGTACAGCGCTGGATCCTGTAAACCCAAAATGTATTAAAAGAATACTTATAGAGCATTGACCAGAAGTAATATCAGAACAGGCTTAAAGTTCAATCAAAAAGGAAGTTTACCGATTAAATTGAAGAAACAAAAGAGCGATAGCGGAAATATGTTTGTCGGATTAAGAGTCGTGAATTTTTTACTGAATAACAAGAGGCAATGATACTGGTATGCAACGAAAATTTGAGCGCCGAGCTGTAAGCTTACAGTGAGCCTGCTGTAGTGTTGACGTCGTCCAATTGGCTGTGATCAGTGATGTACTATGGTTAGCTAATTGTAAATATCACTGGCTGTGATAACCTGTTGTCTGCTGTGAATGCTGTGAAGAAAAAAATCTAGCCTATATAAGCCTGAGGTTAGACAACACCCCCCCCCTCCCGCAATATTTTTACCAAAACTATCAAATTATCGGCCGATGATGATAAATGAGCCTTTTTAATGCCATTGTTGAAGCTCTAAAGCGATCGAGCACCAGATTGGCTCACAGAATGATGTTTGCATGATAGCTTCTCAGGTGGATGATTGTTGCTCGTGTAGTTATAGCGCTATAAATTTAAATGTACGTACTTTGCAAAGAATAAACAACAGACGACAGTCGTACACTGTATAATAACTTAACTAGAAGGAGATATGATAGCATGCTGTATAACCAGTAGAAAATTTCATATACAAACTTGACGACATTTTTAATTTTGAGGTAGTGGAGGTAATTTGTTTCCCAAGACATACTGCCCCTGACAATCAAACTGCAGTATCTGCAGTGAAAACCATATGGGAGATAGGGCACTTCAATTGTTAGGAGCAGCATAGGAGTTTGAGCTTGTGGGGTTGCTAGTTTGGGGAGATGAATCGGAAGAAGGGCATCAGAGCGGAGTGAATTATTTGTTTCTTGCATACCTTCCATTTCTGATTCTCGGTCTCTCCAATAACCTTGACTTTCTAGACACCGATTGTGTTATTTAAACATCAGCAGTGATCGGTTTGTGTTGAGTCGAGATCTGCTAGGTCAAGGTAACATGATAATCTCTTTTCCGTGCCTCTTTTTGGGGCGAGGCAAATCGTCCAACAAGTCACGTTCCTTTGGCGAACTTTCCACAGAAAATGCTATTTGGAATGTAGCTATCTTCCATTCTGAACACATGCCCGAGTCGGCGTAGGTGCCACTGGTGTCCGACATATCCAATATGCTTGCTTGGTTGGCACAGTCCTTTTAAATTGCTCAATTGGAGGGCGTTCAATCAGCGCTTTTGGCATACATGCTTGTTTCACACACATCTGTTCTTATGCAATTGTTCAACACTCGCTTCACCAGGTGGCTATGCCGGTTGTTGCTTGGTCAAATAGCTTCCTGGTTCTTTCCAAGAAGGATTCTGGTGCGGTCTGGTAATTCACATCATGGGTGATCTGTCTGAGAGTCACTCAACCAGCACCTTGTCGATGGCCTCTGCAAATCGTTAGCAAATCTCAGGCTTTGAAGTTTTGGCAAAGTTGATGCCAGACGGATCCTCCGGCCTGCAGTGGTAAAATTTTCTGGGCTGGAGACGTAGCACATTTTTTTTTACCAGAGAGTGGCCGGTAAATACGAGTGCACACAGTGCATGTTCGATTGAATCTTCTGGTGATAGCAAAGTAAAATTGATGCCCGTGTTTTGACTCTTTGATGGAGCATAGTGTTAAATGAGACGTTGGTGATGGAGAAGTTATGGAAAAGAGTAACGCTCAAACAGCTTTTCTCATTGAGATTGCTAACACTAAAGCATCAGATGCAACGCGGTTACGATTGTAAGCAAAGTTGAGGGGTGGGGCGCTAGACGCTAAAGATGAGTGTAGCTACCAAGAAGGCCATAAGAGTAAAGACGTAATGAAATGATACACCCGATTCTCTGCGAATTTTTTTTTGGCTGACGACACAATGAGGTTCGGGCTGCAAAGCCAACCCTGTAAATTAGGTAAAGTCGGCGATAGAACAACATAAAGTATTTCTAGAAAGTTCCTTTTAGAAGTAAATTGATTAAAATCAAGCTTTCAAACATTTAGAGATTTGAACAAGTAGATAGCAATTTTTCACCCTATTTTATAATTGTTTGACCTTTTTTCTCATAATTTATTAGCCGAAAGTTTTATTTAAGGGGTTTTCTTTCTGTTGAAGGAGAAATTTATGTACCTTAGGTCTAAAACGGTTTTTCCCGTTTATACAGCAAACACTCTACAACTTGAAGTCGGAGTCTTAGATGCTTCCCCTTGAAATTGTGTGTTGTGAAATTTAAAGCAATTACTTCCCCCAACAAATCAAACATTTTTCCCTTGATATCATCGTCAGCATATCGGTGCTATTGGCCATTTTTTGTTATTAAGTAAAAAGCCAAACCCAAAGCGTAGCTAGTTCTATTGTGATGTTGTACTATTCCACGATTTGACTTTTTTTTTTTTGCTTGCGATGTTGGGTCATCACGGTGGGTTAGAATTCACTGCTATAGTTTACCTTGTAACTGTAGGGTGAATCACAGTGACGAGTCCTCGTCTAATCTATCATTTGGTCCATTAGAGATACACATAGGGCACTACAGGTATCTGAGATAACATTTTCTCAGATTCCTTATCATTTGGTTTCTCAAACGTGGTCATCTATTATTGGCTCAGCGTCTATTTTCAACATCGAAACTAGACATAGTTTTCTAATGTCTATCTTCATCTAATTTGTTGGCAATTATCTCGTTTGAGAAAACTCGGACAATAACCACCGTTGAACTGTTTAACAATATTATACAGCTGCTTAAAATATTAAACACGCGCAACCTGATGAAGACAGGAATGCAGGAGGAAAAGGTTGGAGGTCAAAAGAAAGAGATGGAGACCAGCTACAGCTTACATGGATGGTATGACCAAAATGACCCCTGATCCCATCTACAAACATAATAATGCTGTGACGATAGAGGATGGCGAGAGCTTGTGAAGACACCTACATTATCAGCTGCCGCCACCACTGATGATGATGACGCACTGTTGCAGATAACAGCTTATACTTTTATGTAGTTCGAACCATCCCATGCGGGAAAAGTCATTATTAAATAAGGTTCAGAATGTATGAATACTAGCCCCTTAATATCTAAAGAAGAAAAAAGATTTTATCATCCAAGTTTACTAGACGGCTTAAAATGGGTTTAAAAAGAGAAAGAGTGAAAAAAAAACAAGGAACAGGTTAAGATGATAATAATGGCTAACATGATGATGATGGTGATGATGATGATAATGATGATGATGATGATGATGATGATGATGATGATGATGATGATGATGATGATGATGATGATGATAATGAAACGTGAACTTAATTAAAAAAAGTAAACTTTCTTTTTTGGATTGTTTACTATCGACGACTGAAAGGAAGTCATAGTATAAACAAATACCGCGCAGATTATTTTTTACAGCACAAAGAAAATAGGACTTAAATCAATTTGTCCGATTGAAAGTAAACACAGTGAAAACATATCGAGACAAATACAAAGGACTTCAACATTGCGTTCAGCTAACTAATACTATAGGCTTGGTTTAATTGGCGAGGTAGACACTTACAGTTCTTCAGTGACTCTGTGTCTAAGTAAGTGAATGTTCTGAGAAGCAGTGAGGATGCCCTGAGTAATTAGTTATCTAAGTGTATTGCAGGAAGCGAATATTCCTTCTGTGGGAGAAACTACCGCTCTTATTATCCCCAATGACTTTGATCTTTCATGCTTTGGACACCGCTAAATTATAAGGAAACCAAAAGAGGCAAAATCGTTTTTATTGAGTAAATGTAACCTAGGTCAGTGTTTACAGCCCATTTTGAAAATGCTGCTCGGAAAGATGTTGAAAATTGGTGCATGGCTCTTTTCAATCTGAAAACAAGGACAAGCTTTGACATGGCAGAGGACACTTTTAGAAA
>BMAT01011332.1:268792-279573 GCA_019649035.1 Elysia marginata
TTTTTTTTTTTTGCTGAAATTTATTTTTGGGCTTGTTCTTTTTCAGCCATATGCTTTTAGAATTATTAATCGAAGGAGCAAAGTTTTACAATGCTTTTGTTATGAATATATTATACAAACATTTGCAAATTGTATGCCATGGCTTTAGTCTTACTTATTTTTTCACATTGCTTCGAATCAAATTTGTTTAAGGTTGATATAGATATATTTTAAATTAATCAATTTCGTTTTGCTAAGAAAATTATGCTGTACAGTGAACAACAATATGTAATTTATACTGTTGTCTGACTTTCCATGCCCTAAAACACACATGAAGTTGATAGTTTAGGGAAAAGGTCCCACTCATCAGTTTCCTAAATGGGCTATAGCAATGCTTAGAGAGTGAAACCAACCAGGCTAACGTCTCCCAAGACTTAGGACAGCTCGCGTGTTCCGTGATATCAGGTTTGTCAACTCAAGTGCTTGGGATTCTCGATATCAAGGAAATCTTAACAAAATAGGCGCATAGCTGCTTCTATCACGAAATGTTTCTCCATTTTATCGATCTATTAGGGAACGTTAAGAGTGCTAAAATAGAAATACATTGACATTAACAGTAAGTAAACAATGCCCTGTCAGGTATGAGTCATGCAAAGTCCTCCGTGGTTTCAAAAATCTCGTTGCCAAACGTGGAAAAGCACGTTTTATTTTTTTTCATACCCAGGCAATGGTTTCATTTTGATGGCCCATTTTAGGTTACGATTCGCTAAAGACCTTACATCCTGTTACAATTTGATAAACAATCAGTTAATACGTTAGACATTAGTAAAATATCTTCTCAGATTGATACATATTTTTTTTCTTCAATTCCTCGCTCAGTGTTCACCCGATTTGCAGATATCTCGCTTAGACGTTTTGTCATTGGCGAACTCGACAAAATGTGAGATTTCCAGGCATCGACCGATGGTTCATTGTTTAGGAATTTTTTCTTAAAGAAGCTTATGGATCTAAAAAGTCATTTTAATAGTTCTTGAAGCCGTTACAAACCTTCTATGGTAGATGGCTAAGCGAAAATTATTGACATACAGGTGGGCGTTAATAAAAAGTCCCATTTAGATTCTATGAGCCTTATCCCAAGCTTCATGATTTCTCTTCTATCATTTACCCACACGATTTCATTGTTTCTGGAAACCTAGTTTTTCGCAAAAAGCCTCGGTGAGCCTGGGCTCATGCACATCGGTTTTAAGTTTCTTTTCACGGGAGTTTTACGTCCCCGAACCAAAGATTCCATTGAAAACGGAAGAAAACATGATGAAACATATCCACACTAATATTACAACACTATCCATGGATAAAGCTTTATTATGCGCACCGTGGTGTAAGCCTTCGAGGGAATTCAAATATTGATGTGATATTATGATAATAGCATCAGTTTAATTGTAAGAATTTGAATGTTAGTTTAATGTAAGGAAGAACGAATGATCGAAAAGACAAAGCGAGCAAAATAATTTATTACATCTCTGGTGAAGTTTAACTATCTCATTATACGATTTTGCTTTATTTTCTTTATACAATGTCGAAATGAATGAATATTTCAGACCCTTTTTTGACATTTAAAAAGTTTTAAATTAATATTATTCTCTGAGGAATCTGTATGTAAATTTTATCGATTTGAATTCATAGAAAAAAAACAAAACTTTCGAAAAACTTTTTTCATGCAGCTCACAATGACCGATTTGCGAGACAATACTATACAGTGTGATTCTCCTTATTGTTTAATGGGACACTCTCGGGATGTGTCCTGCTGCCACAAATCACTCAGGGCCGGTACATTAGGTAAAGATATTTATGACCCTATTATGTGTAGGTTTGTTCTGCTGACACGCCGGTGTAACTGCCTTGCAGTTGGAAATAAAGGTCAAAGTTCGGATAAAGTACCAGTTAGACAGACTGATACATTCCAGTTTTAATGAGTTATATTTTCTCGTGCCATTTTTGGTAGCACTTTTGCTTGTTTTTAATTATTAAAGCCTCCATTAGCCTTCCTTAAAATTATAGTAATGATATAGATAAGTAAACAGTTTTGCTGTCGTTGAATTTTTAAAAATTACGGTCCTGCTCTTTTTCAGTTTTATATCCTTGGATATACGCAAATGAAAACTCTCGATAAAAGTCTCGTTAAAAAATATTCAAAGACTTTTCTATTAAGCTTGAGAGAGATAAAGGATTTAAACTCGTTACAGACTTATTGATTTTTGAGAAGACTATAGCTGCCTTCCTCGCAACTGTCTTTACCAAAGGAAAGTGGAGGAAATAATGGGACACAGAGCTGGGCTCTATTGGCTGATGGCACACAATAAAACAAGTAGACAGAAGAAGTTAATCTTCATATTATTGTGATAAATTACCTCCAGCTGCATTGATACAGCTAGACTTACAGAATGTGATGCGAAGAGGCTGTAAATTTTGTGGGCATTTACAAGCGTATTATCAAACACGGGGAATTCTCATTTAAGTTAGATTTGTTTGAGAAAAAATAAAACAAGACGATTTCGATTAATCAAAAAAAAAAAATACCCACCCATTTAGTTTATTGGCCTTAGATTTTTAGAAGAAAAAAATTTAATACTCTGTTCATACCAAAACAATCTTTTGATTCATACACAATCATTCTTTCTAATCAAGACTGCCACAACACCAATCAGAGTCATATCAAAATTGAGCACAGTTTCATCTATTCCCAAACTGTGAGACAAGTCCCACTTGTATAAGAAAAATTTAATATTCAAAGGTTATAAACGGAGTTTAAGTCCCAGTTGTTAACACAGATAAACTTGTCTAGAGTGGTCGATTTTTTAGCTTCAAAATCATATTTTCTTTTATGCAGCCAATTGAAAGAGCCTATAGTAGTCCTCCTGGTCCAAAGCATTGTTTTATTGAATAATGGAAGTAGAAAAGAAGGAAGTTTGTAGATTCTCCAAATGAATACAAATGATCGATAGGATGCTTTGATTAATGGATTGAAAAATAAAGAAAAACAAGATCTATGAAGTAATTTAAATAAAAATATGCATCACTATATATTACTATTTGGTTTGTTTTTTACCAATAAAAAAATGGCAAATGGATGAGATCGAATGATAGATAACAGGATGGCAGCAAGACAGACAGGCACATAGAAAGATAGATAGATAGATAGCTAGATAGATAGATAGATAGATAGATAGATAGATAGGTAGGTAGATAGATAGATAGAGGGATAGATAGATAGATAGATAGGTAGATAGATAAATAGAGAAATGTCTGTCTGTGTGTCTGTCTGTCTCTGTCTCTATTCCTCTCTCTATCGATCTATCTGTGTCTCTAACAACCTCTCCCTATCCTGCCCTTGCTATATATTTACATTTCTCTATCAAACATTTTATTTTATTTCTCTTTCTCTTTATCTCTATTTCTGCATCTCTCCATCAGTTGAGCGGGCTTCTCTTGTAAGGTTTTTTTTAATCGGAGAAAGTATGTCATGAACAAAATCTATTGGACAAACCTTCTAAACCTATAAGGGCCGGTAACACCGATGAGACAAAAACGCATAAATCCACTGATATCTACGCAAGTCCAACACTGGTGATACTACAAGCCGATGATAGACAGCCATGCCACTAATCATTGTAGATCTGATAAAACCTGGGCAAGGCTGAAGCTTGCTGAAATCTATGTCTTGAAGAATTAGTGTCCTGAAAATGTGGGGATTGCTGAAGTTTACCGCCCTGCCAATCACTCGAGGTAACTGAAGATTACACTAAGCCTGCGACGGGATCAGTAAGGACTATGGCCAGGTCGTGGTATCTTATTGGCCATCCGCGCTGACCTTGGGTCAGAGGAAGTACAAAGGGAACCAGTGCTCAAAGTTTTATTATACAATTTTAGAAAGGAAAAAACTATAACGGTAGAGCAGTCAGAAAATAAACATTTGATACTTAATGGAAATGAGGCTGAAGATGATAACAAACAAATAAAAGGTTTAACGTCTAAGAAATGACAAACAGCTAACTAAGAGTCTAGGTTTTAAAAAGCAAAGCTGCTATTGCTCGGGGCAAACATAACTGTGCTTCAAAAAGATTCCAAGAGACGGATAACAAAAGAGTAAAAGTAAGAAACAAAGTGGTAATTATAAACGCAGAAAGAAAGGTAGGCAAATGCAAACAATAGACAGAGAGAGTTAGAAAGATAGAAGATGGGCTACTAGAGAAGAGGCCGAAGGAAAAAGAAGGCAAAGGCAAAGTTAAAGAGATAAATAGAGTGGAAGGAAAGAAGGTAAAGAGATATGGTAGCAAAGAAAAAGGAATTAATTAGCAATTAACTAACAAAAACAAATTAAAACAGATAGCAAAACGGAAAAAGTATCCTAATAAAGGATGCGAAATTCTTTACGAGTTGTGCATACGTGTGTATTGTCTTCAATATTTGGATGTTGTAAAAAAAATGTGTTTTTTATTAATTAAAAAAAACAAACAAGAATTACTCATGCTTCTTTTTGTGATAAGGTAACAATGTTTAACTACCTTAAGAGCAAGCTACAACAAACGACAGTATTTGGACTACAAAAGTTGTAAAAAAAAAAAGTCGGCTGATATACAAAATAGGTACAAAAAGCAAAGCTTTGTAGTCGAAAAAAACTTTCATATTTTTAAAAACCTTCACTCCTATAATTTCACTTTTCGTTATTAATCAGCATAGTTTTAATATCTTAATTGTTTCCATCATCATCATCATCATCATCATCATCATCATCATCATCAAAACATCATCTAAATCATCGTCATCATTACCATATCCTCATATTCTTCTTCTTCCTCTTCACCATTATCATCATCATTATTATTATTATTGTTATTTATTATTATGATTATTATTATTGTCATTTTGTTTATTATTAGTGATAGTAGAAGTAATAGTAGTATCACTATTATTATTATTATTATTATTATTATTATAATTATTAGAAGTAGTAGTAGTAGCAGTAGTAGTAGTAGTAGTAGTAGTAGTAGTAGTAGTAGTAGTAGTAGTAGTAGTAGTAGCAACATCATTATTTTTAGTTGTAGCAGTAGAAAAGTAGTAGTAGTTGTTGTTGTAGCTGTAGTAGTAGTGGGAGTAGTAGTAGTAATAGAAGTAGTGGTAGTAGTTGTTGTTGTTGTAGTTGTTGTTGTTGTTGTAGTAGTAATATTTTACTATTGATATTAATAATAGTAATTATAATATTGTTAATACTATCAATATAACTTATATTGTAAATAATTATTTTATCATTGCTATGAGAATAGTGTTTTTATTCATGAAGTAAGCATGAACAATGTGGCAACAAAACTCTTTCTAAAGTACTTGATTTTTATCAATATAATTTTTTTCTATATTAAGACTTACCGCTACCTGCCTTTTATCCAAATGCCCTTGAGCCCAAGCGAAGGAGAACACTCGAAGATGATGTTTTGCTACAGTTCCAAGTTTGATCTGAATGACTTTTTAAACATCGATCATGTCAGAAATGTCGAAGTTTAAAAATTTTGCGATGAAAAATTTTATCCTTACTGCAGATGTATGTTAATGAAAGTTTCGGACACCGTAGCTTTGATAATTGTTGATGCTATTAGTAAAACCTAATAACTTTCTTTTTTTCTCCTGTTCTCTAGTGTCCGTAATGCAAATCCAATTCATGTAATGAACACTTTAAATTCAAACAGCCTTAGATAGCGACTGTGCCGGAAAAGTGTGGGTTTTTTTATCTCTCGAAAAAGATAATCTTTACTGGAAAAAGGACCAATAAACCTCTCTAAGCCCGAGTCTATACGCCCACACCCGGGAAGAGGGATGAATGACTGGGTCTGAGAGATAAATCTGGATTCTACGTTGGGCTGTGTGACGTGGTAGGGCCATCAAGGCACTAGTCTGTGAGAGCGAAGTGGCCTTGTCGGCTAGGCTTGCTGCCCGCTGTCTCCAGTGTCTCGGTGTCTCCCCGAGGCCGCCCCAGTTGATCACAGGAACAGGATTCAGGCCGCTTCTGTCATTCGAATCAATCGTTACTCACAAAATGGCTCGAATGCCAATGATTTTTTATGGCACAGATCTGACAAGCCTCGAATACAGCAGGCAAGATCAAAGTTGTCGGTATGAAAAGACAACAAAACAAAGGTACCTGTTTTATGGTAGCTCGACACACAATACACGGCCGGACAGTCCATAGTAAGAGACATAGTAATATTGAAGGGCAGTACCAGAAAATGGCTTTATAAAATGCAATCGAGCTTTCGGCAATCGAGGGTTAATGTGACAGCCTTCTTTAGAAACGCACAATTTGTTTTCAATGGCATAGATTTATTCACTGTCTACGTGATATAAAACAATTTTTTTTCTGTAAAATTTTCTTATAAAACAGGTAAAAAAATCACTTTAAGGCAAAGATCTTGCAAGACTAAAAAATTTTTCACTCATTTCTGGTGGGGAGACGGGTCATGCGTGTGTTTGTATAGAAGGAGCACAAGGTTAAATTGAACTAGTTAATAAATAAAGAGAGAGATAAAGGATGTCTATAATTAGCGGTGGCATGCAAGCAATCAGCAAACTCAAAAGTTTCATTTACGTTTCAGTGTCATGGTTCGAGGTTATGTGTAAAGAGAAAACAAAAATACGAAGGACTTTTAGAAGGATAAAGAGGCTTAGGGTTTTAGCGAAAAAAAAAGAAACCTAGAGAGAGAAAGGTTATAGAAAAGGTCCCATAGAAATAGAGCGAGACTTGTAGATATTTAGATGGATAGAAAAAGTTAGAGAGTTCGATAGACATAGGTTGAGAGAGAGAGTGAGAGGGAGACAGAGAGATAGATAGATAGAAAGAGAGGGAGAGAGAGAGTCAAGGCAGGCTATCTTGCAATAGATTAAAACAATTCGATTTCAAAGCATTGTGGCTAGCATCTTTTAGGCCCTTACAGATTTGTTGTATGCTTGGAAAGCGGGACAACGTCGACATTTACAGACACCACATCGAGGGCAATACTTACTACATATATAGAGTGTGGAAAAACTAAGGCCATATGACCTCGAATTTAAATTTAAGAAACAAGACTATGCAATCTGGAAAATGAGCAACTTTCCTCTAAAACAATTTTATTTGCTTTCCTGAGCCGTCAGTACGTGCTGAAACATAAGGCATAATGGGAAATTTGTTACGACAAGAAGAGATTAAGATTCACAAACGAACGTTTTAATGAATATCAAAAACAATTTCAGTGCAAATTAACTACACTAAAATCGTCGTATCATCAAATTAGAAGAAAGCTATCATCGACAACTACAGCAAAATCTTCTATTAATACAGGTGCAAGCTCGAGGCTACCAAAAGAACTACTTAATGTACTATAATAGCATGCAGCAAAAATAAACACTTACACTGTTACTTCAATTCTACTACCACTGCTACAACTACAACAACATCTACTACTACTACTACTACTACTACTACTACTACTACTACTACTATCACTACTACAACTATCACTACTACAACTATCACTACTACTATCACTACTACTATCACTACTATAACTATTATTACTGCTGCTGCTACAACAACTACTACTACTACTACTGCTACTACTGCTGCTGCTACTACTACTACTACTGTTACTATTACTACTACTACTATCACTACTACTATCACTACTACTACCAATACTATAACTACTACTACTGCTGCTGCTGCTACAACTACTACTATTACTACTACTACTACTACTACTACTACTACTACTACTACTACTACTACTGCTGCTGCTGCTGCTGCTAGTTCTAATACTACGACTACTGCTACCACTATTTATGCTATAGACTCACAATTCACAGAGACATTTATAAATTAAATCAATCGTTTGTTTTTACTTTGATAAAAAATCTGAGAGGAAATCCTTTGGTGACAAGATTGTCGAAAGCCAATCCAATGTAGACATATTTAATATATGCAATGATTTGCTGCGCGAAAAACATCTAAATCTTTGCCAAATAATCTTCTCCCGATTAGATTTTTTATCTTTTAAACATTTTTTCGTAAAAAATGTTGAGAAAAAAAAAACAAGAACTTGATATTTAACCATCAGAACCTTATTATGACGAGTTCAAAAGCGATGTTTTAAATTTTTTCGAACCGGTGATAGAAAAGTTTGACAGAAATATTGTCCTTGATGCCTCCAAAACATAATGAGAGCTGTATTCGCTTCCGTCAATTTTCTTTATTAAATGCCTTGAACTACCACTACTTTGGTCTATCATCTGCTTTTGGCATACCTATCTGCTCCTTTTGACACTTAGATTAGGTTAGGTTTTTTTAATTTTAACGTCTCTTTTCAACTACAAGGTTATATCAGAGACGGTGCTTGGGACTATTGAAAGCGTGCTGCCACACTGTAGTGTAAGGAGCGCTTGCATACACCACATCCAGTCACATTATCCTGACACCGGGCCGACCAGACTTAACACTAAATCAATAATGCCAGACACTAGGTGGATCAGCTGCTAATACCAATTTTAAAGTCCTTGGTTTGACTCGGCCGGGGATCGAACCCACACCTCCCGATCTCTGAGCGAGTGTCTTACCACTAGGCCAGAGAGCCGGTTTTTGACACTTAGACCACCAAATAATTTTGACGCGACTGGAAACTTCTTTTGGTTTTTGAGATAACATATTGGAGTGGTATATTCATTTTTAGAAAACAGAACGCAAACTGTTAGTGCTGGACGATATCAGTCTCAGAAAAGAATTCTTAGATACCGTGTTCCTCTGGGATCTATCCTAAGGCCCATTCTGTTCTTGTTGTATTCGTAACCAATTTCTAATTTGTCCTTACTAAAAAAAACCATGGTTTTCGTCATCATTTATATGCTGACGACACCCAGTTGTATAAATCAGCAAAAAGTGAAGATTTTGTCGGTTTAGGTAATTCTACTCACAACTGTATAAATGAAGTCTTGGCCTGGATGTTTTCAAACAAACTTAAACCTTATGGGGACAGGACAGAAACAATGGTTATTGGCGCACCAAATAAAACAAGATCAGTGTAGTATTTCATCTTTGGAGCTGTGCAGTAAAACTTTTTAATTTCTAAGAAGATAAACCCTGGCTGTTTTTATGAACTTTAATCTTACATTAGATGATAAATATCTCATGTTAAAAAGTTTCTTATTTAGGTCTTTGTAGAATTTCACAAGTTAGACAAAGAAAGTGCAAACAAACTAGCTTGTGCTCTGGTATTGGCAAGACCAGACTATTGCTATTCCCTGTTTGGTTAGTAATACTAAAAACTAGCTTAATCAATTACAATAAAAATTCAAAACAATTCTTCTATGCTTATTATGAAATCATCAAACGGATCTCATCTCACCTCTCCTGAAAGACCTGCATAGGTTGCTAGGTTGTTGCATCAAGCATACGTTACAAAATCTCATTCCCTTGCCTCTGACTGAGTGCCATACTGATCAGAAATCTCCGAACCATAAGAAAGATTTATTCAAACTGCAAGCCCCTACACGAAAAGTCGCTTTTCGAAAACTATGTTTATAAAGCTAGATTCAACCAAAAGAGTTATGGTCAAAGAGCCTTTTCTTATTAAGGAGCAGAAATATAGAACAATCTTCTACCAGCTCTTCAAAATGCTAAGACTCTACCATCTTTTAATTCAAATTTGAAATCTCACCTCTTTTTCCTAGCTTTTGAAAATTAAGTTCTTTTCTATCTTTCAGAAAATCTCATATGTCCAGTCTTACTTAGATTTGAAATCTTCTTTTTTTCTTGAAAATTATATTTCTATATCGTTTTTAAAGATTCGCAATGTTTTTAATATACACTATTTGTCTGTGAATGAATTCAATGTATGCTTTTATTGATTGACTTATATTATTTAAGTATGAAACTTTATGTACGCTTTAATCTGTGTAGCTAAATACTTTTAAATGGGTGATATACCTGTAAACTTTTCAACTACGTAGGCCTAAGTTTGTTAAGATTTTATGAAAAGCACTTTCAGCTCCAATTTAGGGAAGGCACTATAAAAGAAAGTAGGCTCATTGCTAGGAGATACAGAAGATATTGAAAGAAGGAAACAATTATCCAACCTCACCCTACAAAAGCTGTCAAGCATCTGGATAAGAAAGGACAAGGTGAAACAAGTAACAAGACTAAACCTATACCGAGCACTCGTGAAGTCAATACTTCTGTATAACTGCGGCACATGGTCTCTGACAAAGCAAGAAGAACACAAATTAAACACTTTCCACCGCAGGCAATTAAGAACAATCCTCAATATTAAAATTTCACACAGTTATCAAAAACAATACTCTTTAACACAAGACAGGTGAAACTCCAATATCTTTAATCATTCTCGAAGCGCGATGGCGACTTTTCGGTCATATTTTAAGACAGGCCATCAATACACCACCCAACGTCGCAATGACTAAATACTTCAAGACGGGGGGAAGCAAACAACGAGGCCGACCAAAAACATCGATTGTGACTACACTACGACGAGACCTCAAGAGTAACAGCAACGATCACTGGCCAACTAGATTACATTCAATTACAGACCTTGACCACCTTCGCGACATGGCACAGAACAGATCCGACTGGAAGCACCTGACGACAGCAATATACAGTTCAATCCAGGCAGTGACATCAGTCGACGTCGCAGCGGGCGGGCATTAACTAACTAACTATCTATAAAAATAAACTCACTACTATTTATTCTACTACTACTACTACTACTACT
>BMAT01011332.1:280220-290895 GCA_019649035.1 Elysia marginata
ACTACTTCTACTACTACTACTACTAATATTATTATTACTTTTTATATTACATGAACTACAATGATAGCAACCTCGATTATTATTTTCTGGGGATAAAGATGGGTGAGTATCTCAAACTTTATGTTAAAACTAGATACTGTTACATAAACCACCATTGACTGCTTTGCCGCCAATGACTCGTAGCAAGTTTGAGATCTCACAAACGTCTGGCTGTAATCTACCACTTTTAAGTGGGATCAATTAGATATGTATAACTTAACATAATGAATCGCACCTCAACAGGCATGGTAATTAGTGCAACGTACTGCAAATTTGAAAAATTTACTTTATAATAGAAACCTATTCATCACTAAAGTGATGGGATGAGGGAGGGGGGGGGAGACTGAAAATCATTTTTCTCATACCATTCTATACAGAGGTTCACTGCAGAAATAACCATCACAGTGAAACTACCTAGCGACGTTTGAGGTGGCAGTTTGAAAAAAAAAAGAAAAAGAATACACAATCACGCATTGAGTTTACTACAAAACAGGAGGCAAATCTTTGTTTTGCGTTGCAACACAAGAAGTGGGTCTTCTTAACGTATCAAAAAATTTCCAGCTTAAAAACAATATAAGTTACAACTCCTCATGCATTTCAAATTAATTAGTAAGTACTACGATTTTAAAAAAATCTTTTCGTATTTAAATTAATCTAAGACAATATTTAGGAATATATCTCAAACTATAAGTTTTTACAGGGTATTATTGCCATAAGACTGTTTGATTTGGACGGCTCTCGTGGGATAGAGCATGCAGTATGTTGCATCACGTTGGCGCTTATGAGTGTCTTGAGCACCAAAGATATTCTTACTACAATTAGATTATTTTTACTACATGCCATTAAGTTACTCCTTGATCAAGTTCACTGTACTCCATTTTATGGGTGCTTCGACACACACCATCACCTACTTCTCGCCTCTAAAACGTATCAAATATGAAAGTGAAACATTATGCTTACCTTTAAAGAGCCATGAATAAAAAGAGAATCACGTAACAAGACCAACATTTTAGTATAAATCTATTCTACAAGTAAAAAAAAGAACTTATTTTAGTACAAAAATGTTAACGTAAGAATGAAAATGTGCGAATTATGCAGGCCCACGCAGAGGACGAAAAATATATCTAAATGCGTTTGCTTATTGCAGAAACCGAAATCTGCAGATGGTTTAATTTTTCATGTTTTTTCTTCTTTACTTCTTCGCGAGTATTCTCTTTTTAAATCATTTTTCGACAGGTTAGCAAGTTCCAGAATTGTTTAACATACTTCTCTGTATATACAACCTGTATCTTGGAGCATTGTACACAGTGGAGACCCGCAGCAGATTAATGCCGTGCATATCGAAGTATGTTGAAGTCGATGAGGTGACATTAGATCGCACAAGGCTGTGTCCGATAGCGGCTCCTTGATTACCCTCGGAAATGTGCGAGAGATGTGGTAGTAGAGGGTGGAGGCAGAAAATGAAAAAAATGAAAATTTCAGTTATGTCATATTTATGTGAGAAATCGTGTAAAAACAAATTTTTGTTAACATCAAGTATGTATATATTTGTGAATGTGCTGAATAAATAAACGTTGGTATTGAGTTCAATACAACAAAGGGACATTACAAATGCTTTAAAGTTAGAAAAGATTTATGCATAGTTATTTCGCTTGAAATTTAATACTTGTTTAAATTTCCCAAAATTTTGGAATGTAGGTGTGTTTGTGTGTTATATACTGTTTCCGAAGTTTCGGTTTTTTTTCTCTATGGATTTTATCTTGTTATTGCTTTAGTCATCGTCTTCTTTGTTGATGATTTTTGTAAATTTTATTTTGCTAGCGAAAAGTGATTTCAAAGCCACGCTTTTAAGCTTCATTTAATTTTTATCTGTAATTGTTGGAAATTTTACACACAAAAAAAACCCCAAACAAATTTGAAATTAGATTGAAAAATGTTGGTATTTTTTCAATACTTTAAGATGATACAATGGATATTCTGCAAAAAACTAAAACTCAGTTCTTAAACCATCGTGTTTCCTTTGATACAAGCCTTTTATGCAGTGTTGTTTTTCGTTGATTTTTTTTCTTTTTTTTTGTTGGCGGTTTTAGAATATATTGTATTATGTTTTTCTGAGCTTTTTTTAATAGTCGTATTTTCATGGTAGCCATACAATAGAGATTTTGATAGTGCCAGCAGTGAAGGTTGGTTTATCATGCTAAGAGTCGACACAAATAATTTAAAAGTTATAACTACTAGCCGCTTTACCCTTCTACAAACATTGTAATTGGACTACGATAAAATTAATAGATAACTATAACTGTACTGAAATATCCATGCTTAGATGCCAAAAGGAAAAAAAAATAATTGAGGTATGTCACAAACCCTGTCAAAATGTTGATAGCTAAGAAATGCCGAGACCAAAGTCGACAGTATAGTTTTATATACTTGTGTATATTTTTGTGTGTATTAGATGTAAATCATATCTAGATATAGCTTTATTTTCATTCATGTCTATAAGCTGATCTCAAGTTTCCCTTCCCTGTGTTATTTTTATGTTCCAATGTTCTGCATAAACTTTCAAGTTCACCTATGTCAAATTTAAAATAAAAAAAACTTTGGTAAACAAACGCTCGTTTCGATGCTATAGAACGGTAATTCCTAAGAAAAGGTGCACTAAGAAAGTTTGTGAATTTTAATGTTTTTCCACCTTCTAAAACAAACTGCGTAAAGACTTGCCTTTTTGAACACACCATCTCGCTTTTTACAATGGCTAGCATTTGAATCTAGGTTTAGACGTTAACACTTAAGAACTCTCCTAGACTGTAGTAGTTAAATTAATATAAGTGTGCCCTTGTAAGTTTTTAAAGGTTGATGTATTTTAAATAAAGTTTTGGTAAACAGCTCTGGGTTGCCTGGTATCCAAGAGAAATATAGTGACAGTTTTGACCTTAACTTCATTATAATAAGATGTCTATCTAGGATTTCGATAACTACTATGTTTACATTATTCTGTGAAAAACTAAATTAGTTCACAAGTGATTGCTCGTCCTAATGATATTGAAACAATTATAATCTTTTTAAATAAGTGAAGAGATTTTTTTTTAATGCAAATGGATAAAAATTGATAAAAACTGCTCATATTTAAAACCAAGAACGCGCAAAGTAGTGAGCGCAGGACGGGGAGGTCGTGTTGTGATTCTGCAAAAGAGGAGCTTGTAATCTAATTGGTGCAAAATTATGCCAGAGCAAAAGAAGCAATTACAAAAGCTTTATCAAAATGTAAATGAATAACAGTAGAATAATTATTGCATAGATGATAATTACATTAAGAATTTTTAGCTTTTTTATAAACCACGTCGACATCCTTTCATTGCATCATGCTGTGACAATTACTTTTACTGTTCGCATTGTTTGCAATATAACTAGGATGTTTGCTCCGTGAAAAATTCGTATTTTATGTCCATGAAAACTTTAAATTCTGCATATTAGTTTTTAGTCTTAAATCCGGATATTAATACGACCAAAAACTGGAAAGGAATTTTAATACTAGCTCATACTGACTTCTGACTTTATGCATAGATTACAAACTAAACTTATCATGGGCTAGAGTTGCGATAACAGGTTTGAGATCAGCAATTGTTTTAGGTCATCTTTAAAAATACACTCAAAGGAAAAAGGAATTTCGGAAATATCCACAAGATAAGTGCTTTAAAAGAGGTAAAGCAATAAGCTGTTCGCCAAACTGTCTATCAACATTTTAAGAATCATCCCCTTCGTTGTATGTTGTTTTAAGTGCATTATATTCGTGATCATGAAAACTAAAACGTTAATGAAGACTGCCCGATATTTTAGAATATAAATTAATAGTAGGACTAATGCTGAGCTTCGCGCAATGTTACAGTAAAATTGTTTTATTTTTATGAAAATTTCATTATTGTAATGGTTTTTTTCCTTCTGTTACTTATTTCGTCTGTTGATGCAATATATTTATAACAAAAATATGTCGCCTCTTAGTCATTACAGTGCAAACAGTTTGTATTCTTATCAGCTAATATTGAAGCAATTTCGATAGGTCTTTTCATTTTTGTCTGTGCCACACCAATTCCAAAAGAAAGTCCCATGCATTGGGTCTGGCCTAGTACATCTTATCAAGGAAGCGGGAGTCTTTAGGAAATTTCCTTCTTTTCCGCCTTCCTTCTTGCAGATCGCTCACATATTTGTGTGACATGATAGGAAATTATATTATGCAGCTTAATTAAAACGCTTTAAGAGTACATTTCAGACAATAGTAGGGAGAATCACGTGGTAGATATGGGTCAGCTTATTTAGGAGTTCATAAAATTATTTTTCTCACGAGATAAAATAGAAATTCTTTAATAGTTTGCTTGTCATAATTTAAAGAATCGGACTTAAAAGTATGTCCGCAACTATAATCTTTTAACAATGCCTCGAGTATGAACTTACCGAATCTCTTGAGTTGATCCAGTGGTTCAACTTGTACCATGTATAATGAGATTTGAAAGCTGTTTTAGCCTCACTGGTTCAAATCATTCACTAGACATCAAAATATTCTCATGGTGTTAAAACTGGGTGAAAGAATTGTCTTGGTGGCTGATGGTGTGAGCCTTATAAACAGACCTGAACTGGCACCAAAAACAGATTCTTAGTGCATATGTCCATGAGTAGTCGGAAAGAAAATGAGAAGAGAGGGAGAGATGTAGAGAGCAGGTGGTAGGGACCAACGCTAAGGTAGAAGGAATAAAAGAAAGGCTTATGCGATGATGCATTGCCTTGAATGGATTGAGTTGTGACCTACTGATATTCAATTAATTTTTTTAATGGCTGCAAAAGAAATAAGAAATTAAAGGATCGATAACGCCGAACTGTAATTAGTTTGTTTATTTCCAATTACAACTCTACCTAAAAAAGTATGCTAAAGTGTCGCGGTTTTCTAAAACACAACGTACATCGGAGGTCAATCGGTTTTGATAGTTTTAACATCGTCCCAGATTTTGAAAAGTTGGTTTTGAAAATGACTCGTTCATATTTCAGTGCAAAGTAATTTGTATCTTATTACCTATGGGGATTCGTAACGCGTCGGGCAATTTTTTTTCAGATAGCTGATAATTTACAAATGACTATCAATATTTTAAACCAATGTTTTCCTTTATAAAAATTCTAATTCTAACTTGGAGCGCGGAGTCCATGCAAACAATCAGTTTTAAAGATTGAGTCTAATTTTCTGATCATGTTTGAGCGCACTGAAAAGACAAGGAAATGGTTATTGTACTTTGTTTCACGGGCTGATGTTTTATCTAGACCTACATGTCTCTGTCCTGATTTTATTATCAATTTTTAGACACTAGGTCTTTTAGGTGCCGGTAACTCTATTCAAAGTTGTTCTATGATGACCGCGCTATGGCAAACAGTTAGTTATAATTTTGAAATTAACGTTGCCAAGTGATAAAAGTTTTTAATTTTAAGATAAATATCTTATTATGATATATATGAAACTAGTTTTGTTTGCTTAAACTTCACAACTTTGGAACACTTTAACGATTTTGTGTTTGGCTTTGCTTTTATGTTTAACTTTAACTTTGAATGACATTTACACTTAATTAACACAGACTTGACTGAATGTTAAATATATATGTACTTGTCTCTAATAGAGCCAATTTAAATTTCCGTATAAAAGGAGGTGTTGATCACCCATATGAGTGCTATACAGCCAGAATCAGGCGTTACAGCAGATGTCTTGACCACCAACATTTTAGAACACTTGTTATAAAATGACGCTACTTATTGCTGCCAATATTTCTAGCGCTGTTGTTGCTGAAGAACAGACGTCAGGTGTTTTGACAGTAGGGACATATCGGCTGCTGCTGCAGGTCATCGTGTTTGTCGGGCTCCCAATAGCGGCATTCGGCATGGCGGGGAATATCATTAACATTATAGTTTACATCAAGATGGGTTTCACCGAGTCCACCAACATCAGCCTAGCTGCCCTGGCTTTCTCTGACCTCGGTGTTGTAGCCACAGCGATTTGCACAGAAATCGTTTTCTTACTGCCGATAGTTCAAGACGTATCTATTGCACCCGAGGTATCGTTCACGCTCGTCGCCTTCCCTCATCTTATCTTGACAAGAACGTCGGCTATGATAACAGCCTTCATAAGTCTAGAGAGGTACCTTTGCGTATTTTTGCCTCTAGAAATAAGACGAATAATAACTCCGAAACGAACGTTTATCATAATGGTCGTTATATTTGTAGCTGTAATCTCTCCCATGATTACTGTTTATTTTCGGTACCCGCTCGGGTGGCGTTTCTTTCCCGAACAAAACCGTAGTCTTTTAGGCATTCTCCCGATGAACGATACAACAGTAGAAACTTCTTTCCTCATATTTCAAGCCTACTCCTCTATAGTTTTACCCATCTCATCATTTGTACTAGTCACGTTTTGCACCATCTTACTCTCTGTCAACCTGAGGAGAAGCAAAGCGTGGAGGGATTCAAACAGAGGAAACAAGAAACAAACCTCCCCCGCGAGTGAGTCAGAACCATCCACGGAGGCTTCAAAAGAGAACAAAGCGATCAAGATGGTGGTAGCCATAGCAACAGTGTTCATAATATCGAGCATCCCGTCTTGTATCCACATCATTGTGGTGATGATGGTTCCCGAGTTCGACATCACCGGCCGCTACGCGAACATCTTCATCGTCACTGGGAATGCGTTCTTCGTTGGTGACACGATCAACTGCAGTGCCAATATTATTATTTACTACAACATGAGTTCAAAGTTCAGACAAGCAGCACAAGAGCTGTTCTCGGTGAAACGTCATTCGGCTGCTCGGCAAATAACTTGAACAAATCACACATGTTACTGGGGTTTTTCTTTAACCTGGCATCAGTTGAAGCTGTTTTTTTTTTAAACTATACTCATCTCCCCCAAACTCTTTGTATTGCTTGTGATTATTTAAATTATCATGCGTTGATATTACATGCCTCATTCTACATTCGCACTTCATTTTGCTAGTTTCAAGATGTCGTTTATAGTAGTTAAATCACTATACCCCTTAACTGCATATTTTTATATACGGATTGGAACTGTGTTATACATCTATAACTTTTTTAGAAAGTATAATAACAGATGTAAATTGTTTTGACTACTTTTAGTCTAATTAGTTCACTGTTTAACTTTTTTTCTCAGATATGTATATACATTTAAGATATGTTAAACTGTTTTAATATCTCTCTTGATTATATATTTTTTAACAATCGCAATGAAAAAAATATTTTATGCGTGTTTGTACGTTTTTGCGACGATGATGTAAATCTGAACTTTCCATGTTGGGATCAATAAAATTTATGTCATCTGATCTAATCTTATCATGGTGTATTGCTGACTTGCACTATATTAATGTATGTTATGATTTTCTTTGGTCTCACATTTTTATGACTGATACAGACTGGTTATACGACTTGCAGTATCTCCAATTTCCTTACTTTTGAGTGAAACAAGACCGTCCACTATTTTCTAAATTGTTGGAGATAGAAAGACTCTAAGGTATGAACTTAGCGGTGGAAACAAGAAGGCTCTTTAAGCTTTAAGGGTAAATGGTCGAAATATGGTTCGAACCTTCGACTTATAGTAGCCTCAGCACCCACCGCCTTGCCACTGAGAGAAACATAGCTTTTACTATGTCGCAATCACGCTCCCTAAAAATTAGTTCCGTGACGAAGGTGCCTTCTTAGCCTCTCTAACCGACTCGCTTCCTAAAACGGAAATGTCAAAATCGCACCAAAGGAAACCACTGATCTCGGAAGAACACCAACATTTATCCATACAGTACAAATGCGAAGGGCGAGCGATAACATTTAGGGTATGCCTTATATATAAATCATAGATCTAGAGATCACATTGAATTACAAATATTATTCACATGTGTTATTTAGCGTTGGTTGTAGTAGGGCTCTATACACATTACTTCTTTGTTTTATTTCGTGTTTTATTTTTGCTGGTATGGACTGTCAACGCGTTTTGTTTAGTTTTCGTTTTCTGTGTTGCTGATAGAATGCACTATGCACACACGTTTTGCTTAACCTCCATTTTCTGTGTTGCTGATATGATGTAGACTTACCGTGTATATGAGTTTTGTTTAGTTTCCTTTTTCTCAATTTTCTGTGTTGCTCATTTGAGATAGGTTGTACTATGTGTACGAGTTGAGTTTAGCTTCCATTTTCTATATTGCTGTGGAATTTATATATACACATACAATAAGATCCGTTGTTTCTACTCTTTTCATAAATATTGCTTATTTAAAAAAAGTTATTTTCGATGTTCATTTAACGTTTGCTTTAGCTCGCTGCACAGTCTAATGAAAGGAACTGCATACAACTTATTTTGTTTCTGAATTGTTGGCAGTGATGTGTGCTATTAAAATTACACAAACTTGTGTTTTGTTTCCACCTTTATCTCTATTTTTTTAAAAGACAAGAATGCATGCAGATTCTCTTTCTGTGTTGCAGGTATGGGCTACATGCACACTGCAGTAATTGTACACACATTTTGTTTTGTTTCCACACTCTGGCCCCTGTGGGTACATTATGTAGAAGCGATGCGGATTGAGCAAATGGTGCCAGTGGCGTTCAAGCTGTATCTTGATGAGCTACGATGGTGGAGAGAATACTCGTCACAGCTGGGGTTCTGGAATACGTGGGGTAAATTCATCACAACATTAGTTTAAACTAGTTGAACTTTTCTGAAAAAAAAAATACAAATTATTTTTTAAACATGTTTCAGTGCATTCTTAGATGCGAGCATTCTAATTTATTTATATCATACATGTCGTAAAAAGTTAAGATGGACTTTAAAAAAAAAAACCAACCGATTCATGTACATTTTCAACTGACTGCCGTTAGAAAAAATTTACATGTACACTAGCTGGCACGTTTTTGTTGACCTTAAAACAAGTTTTTTCTTTAAGAGTGCTGTCTTGGTAGATATAAAAAGAGTCGCTTAACTCAATGCAAGTTTTTTTTTCTTTTTTTTTTGTTCTAAACATCATTCGAATTTTGTTTAAACCATGTTGATCTCGCTGAAATCAACATGAAATTTGGCAGTCTACATGAAAGATAACATTATTAATTAGATTCAAGAGAAATTATAAATGCGGCGCCAACACGTCTCGACCTGCTGTTTGTTTATCCACATATAAATTCATCTCTCATTTAGAGGCAGTATTTTAGGTTGCCATGAAGCACTGTAAGTAGATTTTACATGCGCAACCCTTATATTTCAATATTTAGACTTAATTTTTTTTTGGGGGGTTGGGCTGTCCTTTCGTTTCAAAATGCTTCAAATAAACGTCTTTGCGATAAACACGTTAAAGGCCATTTTCCAAAAGCTGAGGTTGGGCAAAAACTGGATTTGTACTTCTTAGTCTTTGAATTTCATTTCAGAGTATTGGTTGCTATGCCCTTAATCGGACCATAACAACTGTTAAACAATCTACACCTCTAACTGGAAGGAAACACGAAAATCAGTCTTTTCATATCAAATCTCGAATCTTTCCAAAAACGATTTAATGAATTTTGTTAAAAAAACCCTTCCTGGTCCTAGCCGAGGTGAGAGACATTGGCCTAACACCCATGTTCATTTTTCTATTATCTTTTGTTTACCACAGTGAATTTTTTTTAATATAGTTCTAAGCCTACATGAAACAATTGAACTTAATTTATACATTTAGAATATATCAAATGGCCTACATCCTTGTTTTTAATAAAAGCGTGAGGGAGACACTTTTTTAAATTTTAGGTCTACACTCTTCAAAGCGCCACAGACAAGAATAAAGGCTAAACATATCCACCTTTACGTTGAAAGGTAAAATATTTCATCACTCAAAGTTTATTCAACAAAATTTGATGATTTCTTTCATGGAGAACTAAGTTGTATTATTAATTGATCATTTTATAAGGAAATTGTACCGTTACCCAAATTACATGGAATTTTTCGAACAAGCGACAAAACCCTGAGGTCATGTCTATGGGTGATCTGCGCGTTTGCTGTTTTCTGCTTAATATGACTCATATACTTTAGTTTGATAGTGAAAATAAAACAATTTTACTAATAAGAAGGTATTTCAAGAAGATAGTTTAGACTCTATTACAAAGATCATTCATAGGCCTACATTCCTTACTCCAACCCATACGAAATCGCAAGCACTTTACTATTTTGTTTCAAAATAGCAAGACCAACAGTTTCATACAGACAAAAACTTAAAGCGTGGCTACGACTGTACACGTTGTAACTATGCCATGTATTTTATTCTCATTTTTTTTCTCTATTGGGAAGCAAACATATCAATGCGTTTTGACTCTAAACAGATTGTCTCATATCTTAATTAAATAATGTGAAACTTATTACTTTCAGATCAGCGGGGTTTGTTAAAATAACATTGCATCTATTACAAGCCTACGTGTCGCTCAATGGAATAGATTGATAGTATATAAGATAAAATGAGGTTAGAGAGCTTATGATGCACTCTAATTATTTTTTACTTCGTCGAAACATAAGCATTAATAATGCTAATAGCTCATCTTGTGTATTCTCTAACACTATGCTGTGAGTCGAGCCAGGCTATCCAACACCCCCCCC
>BMAT01011332.1:293991-314214 GCA_019649035.1 Elysia marginata
AGTAGCAGTAGTAATAGTAGTAGTGGACCAGGTAGTGGTGGTAGTAGTAGTAGTTTGTCTTTGTTTAGGTACTATGCGATCATAAATATAAATTTGTTTCGTTCTTTATTTATTTTTTTAAAATCATTTCTTTACATAAATTGTTCGTACGTACTTCAGTGTGATAGAGTGGCACAGCATTGTTGCCTTATATGTCAGAATTTACATGGCCCCGGGCCTGATTTACAAGGCTGGAATTGGGATTTCGAGTTGAATCACCACACAGTTAAAATCAAAGTCTAAACAGTTAAAATCACGCTTATTTGGTCCCTGAGTAAAGGAAATATTTATTGAAATTTTGAGTCTAGGGACAGAAGTAATATTTTTTATAACCATATTCATATACTTTTCAGTTTTAGCAGGATAGGCATGCAAAGTATTGAGGAAATTTTGACACATCTGTACAAGTGCACGCATTTAGCTTTTCTGGCACGACTTAAGTTCAAAATGTTATTTTTTTAATTTCTCTTCACATACGACAACATAACCACAGTATGTTTGATGGCTTTTTTACAGATCAGCTGGGTTCTTGTTATTACACTTTTTTTTCTCTTTTTAAACATAAAGTTTTGACGCAAAGCAAGTGATAGTTATAAGAAAGATAACACAAAGCAAGTGATAATTATAGGACAGATAACACAAAGCAAGTGATAGTTATAAGAAAGATAACACAAAACAAGTGGTTGGTATAAGAAAGATAACACAAAGCAAGTGATAGTTATAAGAAAGATAACACAAAGCAAGTGATATTTATAAGAAAGATAACACAAAGCAAGTGATATTTATAAGAAAGATAACACAAAGCAAGTGATAGTCAAAAGAAAGATAACGCAAAGCAAGTAATAGTTATAAGAAAGATAACACAAAGCAAGTGATAGATATGAGAAAGATAACACAAAGCAGAATCAAGATGATAATCATTCTTAATTTATTTCTGAACAGCCTTAAGGTTAGGAGATTTTCAAAGTTATCTTTAAGCAACATTTTATTTATAAAATCAAATCATCGTGGGCAGTGATTTATAAAAATTGCTTCCATTCACTTCCTTATTGGCAGTTCTAAGCAGCCAAGGGATAATGGCTGAATGCCATGTCTTCACAAGGGAGATCAATGATTCTGATTCAGCTTCGAACTGCATGCTTGTAATCTACCAAATCAGACATACACAACTTCCTACAGTGGAACTTCCCCTAACACCAAGTCCATTATAAATATACCATTCTGAATATTTGTCTTATCTCACAGATTTCGGAACTCAACATTTTATCGAGTTCTGACTATTTCACAGAGAACAGAGCGACTATATGATTATCTTTCCATGGCACGGGGCATCCGCATTTACGGAAATGTTACTCTCTCTTCTTCCTGCTATAGCCTGTGGTTTTTTATGTACACAACTTTGACAACGAGCTGAACTGACACACCTTAATACGCCTATTTCTGCTACCTCATGTGATATTTCATACAAAATTTTGAATTTAGGCAGCAAGGGAAGACTTAAAATATTGAGCCTTTCAGTGTTTGATTAAATAAAGAGCACCAAATAAACAGTTTCTGCAAATCACACTTGGATAGTTATATATACAATAAACATAGAAATGTGTTGATATTATGATTACAGCTTGAGCAAAGCGCACGCACTGGTCCTGTTGTTGTCATAGAGAATGAACACAAAGCTGTAAACTTAGGAGCCCTGTATAAAAACAGTTTGGAAAATTATAAAAATATTTCTGAAACCTTTTAAACAGAACACTGGAAATGTTGTGTTTGTTTAAAAAATTTAACAAGTATAACAAGCTTTGTGAGCTTGAAACAAAATTATAAAATCATACATCAATAAAATTGGAACAAAAATGTTTCAGATCGTTCTAGCAAACAAACAAGCAGTCAGAAACTGTACATCATCAAAGCTACGGGAGAAGCAGATACGTGGAGACAGGGATTAGATGATATTATAAACAATAAACAAGAGGAAGTTGTACTCACAATATACTTAAAGAATATAAGAAACATATTAAAGTTCAAATAGAAATGGCATTCTTGTAGACACAAGATATGGCTGTTTGGGGTAAACAAAATAACTTCGTGAACAAAGACTGGAAATGGAGTTGGACAAAAGTAACCTGCATTTAGGCAGTGGAGATAAAGAGTCAGTTGGCTGTGATTTGGACAAGTTGGTTTGCAATCAAATAAAATAGACAGGAGGGACGTAAGTAGGCCAATCATGGTTAGATTGCGCTCATTGAAGATACAGTTATATGTATACGATTACAACATTAACACAAGACCAAAGTGTTTAATTTAGATATATATACATATAAACCAGGTATGGTTGCTGTACAATTGATGTCATCATTCGCGTAGCTTAATAAGAAATTGGTTCTGGCCTCTGGAGTAACTCAATATATGTCCGTTGGAGTGAATATTGCATCGTGATATTTACAAACACAAATAAAATTATCTTTCTTTTGTCTCCATCACAAAAGATATGGCTATAAATGCAATTTATATCACTGAAAAATCAAGTAAAAGAACACTTGTATCAATAGGATCGGGGAGTATGATGATTGTGGGATGATCTGTCTAAACCGTTCCAAACTCGATAATATTTAGCTCTATTGTATTGTGTAACACACGCTTATAACATAAGAATGAATACAAGAGACATCCTACATCTACCTTTGCCTTTCAATGTATTTCAAACATCTCTAACGTTAATTTCGAAATGGCAGTCTGAACTTTTTATTCTTATTTCTAAAATACATAAATTATTTCTATAAAAAGTATTAAGATAAATGGTGTCTGTTGGTTATGTTGTTTGAAGCTTTTAGCTATTTGTTGGTTGACATCCGAGTGTTGTGATTAACTTTGTTGCGATTCGGTTTTCCCGTTAAAATTTACCGGCTCTGTGGCCTAGCGGTAAGACACTCGCTCAGAGATCGAGAGGTACGTGATTCGATCCCCGGCCGAGTCAAACCAAGGACTTTAAAATCGGTATTAGCAGCTGATCCGCCTAGTGTCTGGCAGTATGGATTTAGTGTTAAGTCTGGTCGGCCCGGTGTCAGAATAATGTGAGTGGGTGTGGTAAGCGCTCCTGACATCACAGAGTGGCAGCACGCTTTCAATTGTCCACAGCGCCGTCTCTGATATAACCTTGAAGTTGAATGGGACGTTAAAATTCAAACAACCAAACAACCCGTTAAAATTATCAAGTAGCTTTGAAACGTTTATTAGACATTTACCGTGAAGCATCTGTTAGCAGAGACATAGAGACGAAAAGGTTAAAGCTATATTTCTGCGAGATGCCTTATCTTCCATATTACTAGAGTTAAGGGGATGGTGAGTTGTAACTTACATTTTATCAGGTGCCTGAGAAAATCTTAATCAAGTTTTAGGGTCGGACTGGGTCTAAAATGCGTTTAAGATTGATTTTGCGGTGGTGAAACTGGAGTTTGTAAGAATGGGCTTAAACGTTGAGTATTGGTTTAATATAAAACATGATTTACGGCTTTTAGACAAAGGAAGTTGGTGCCTCCTGTTGACCTAATTAATTACATGTACATGTATTGTCATTAGATCTTAATGAACAGATTAGTTTGTGCTAAGGTTATGAGAACGAAACTTAATTATACTATGGATAGGGATGGGTTTCTTAGTTATGATTTCAACAGTGTGATGAAAGTAATGTGATAAAAAAGTAAGGTACATGTATTGGCTTTTTTTTCTGGACCAGGACAAAATGCGTTGGGTTTCTGTAGGATCTAAAAAGTTTTTTGCTTATGAAATAGATCAATGCGACCTTATGAACACTAATCGTTCTGTTGCCATTGCCGCGACCCCTATTCAACTCTTGGTTCAATCTTTCATAGTTTTCACATTACCCAAGAGTTCGATTTTCCATCTATTTTTTTTTTAGAAAGTGAATCGTTGTGTCAAATTGACAAGACTTTGTAGTGTCCAATGAGAGCCGAAAAAGGTCAGCCTTTGTGAAAAAATAGCTTCACTGTCAAACAAAAAAGAAAGTATTAATTTTGCTCTCAAAATGTCAAGGGAATAACAGATTTATTGCATTAAAACGTTAGATCATGGTGAATGATTGTTCAAAAATGAACCGTAGTTTACAGTTGTTTCTTTTTAATACAGATAGTATGTTCATGCTTACAATTATTAGTCCAATTACCAGAAAGTTTAGAGAAGCGACGTTTTTTAAATAATTGTTTTCCAATCACAGCCAAACAGCAAATAAAAAAAAGCGTGAGCCTTGTCAGGAATACGAGTTTTCAAACTTGTCTATACAATCTTTAAATAGTCATTTGATCGGGATGTAGAGTTATACACGGTTCTGTAGCACAAAAACAAACTTTTGCTGCCATTATATTAATTTTTTAGGCTAAAACTATTTGTTTTACACAAAGTAGAAACTATTAAATAATATAGAAAGGCCAATTTCTTATAACTTAAGGGTCTCGAATTAATTTGTCGTTAGTTTTGCTATATTCTTACTCACCTACAAACTTATATACATGGTGCGACAAATTTTTCTTGCATAGATATGCCATAATTAGGCTAAGTATTAAAAGAAATGGCATTTCTTAAATTGTTATACAAGCTTGAAGTCAGAAATATCTTCATGTTATTTGTGCATACATGAGATAACCTTTGTCTAACGAAGATTTGTCTTTTTGCGTTGTATTTTGTTTGCGTTTTTTAGGCTTTGCTGTTTTGGTTTATTGTTTTGTTGTTATAAACTGCATTCTTTGCAATCTTTCACTATAGAGCCATGCATGCTTGAAATTTTTCTGTTTTTCCAAAAATTGTATACAACTATTTGAACAATAAGTTTACTGGTTGCCTGGATACCCTTGGAAGCGACGTCCTTGCGGTTTGCTTGGGCGTTGTTCCCATGGTGAAGTGTATTGTGTAGGGGTAACTGTGGCAGGAATACACCCATAGCCGCGCTGCATAACCCAGTACGCGGTAGCTATCTGTGAGTCCATGTAGGAAGGTGGGTAGTCGGGGAGGGGATAAAGAGCATCGTCGTGCTGCGGGCTTTGTCTGAGAGAGCTACAAGCCTGGGCTGGGCTGCTGTCCCCAGGAGATGAACCATGACACAGACCTGGGTCAGGTAACTGAGAATTCGTCCTTCTTGGTGTCGATGCTGAGAGCATGGGGTTGTAACCGACTGGTTCCTCTGTAAGACCCCTCCCAACCGATTGGATCTCTTTACTGAAGGAGGTCTGGGCAGACGAAGCCGCGCCTGTGGAGTCGGCCCTGCCATCGACAGCGTCAAATCTATTCACCACGGGTGTTGAAGTATTGATGCTCGTGTGACTCCATGGATTAGCATTCTCATCCTGGATATGCAGATCCACCATGTTCATGGTGGCTGAGTGGATGCTGACTGGTTCTCTAACCCTGTGAACCTGAGGAGTATTCACGAGAAGAGTGTTTGGCAGGCTATTTTGATGCATGTATGAGGCCTTGGGATCGGGCATGAGGCGTGTTATGGGGTTGAATTGATGGCGACCATCTCTGGTGATCCAGCTCGCGCCACTGGGATCATTGTTCTCATAACTAGCTGGTGGGCACGACAATGATCGAGATAGATCGTGGTGATCGAAAGGTAATTCTGGGGCGCTAGGGATTTCTCTAGGTTCAACTGAGTCAGTAGTGTCACTAAAAGTTGTTAAGTGAGACAGTTGGGAACTTTGCGTGGAAAGGTCGGGTATTGTCCACGTTTGTGACGGCGTTGCTACATCTTTGTTTTTATTTAAAGGCGCAGGGATGCCGCTTGTGGCACAATCTGCGATGAGAGGAAAATTGTCTCCCCTTTCACTCCCATCCTCATCTGGTGATGGTTTACTCATGTCCTTACATAAATTATTGCACACATGGTGTCGGAATACTTCTCTGATACCTAGTAAACCACCGTCGCTGTTGCCGAATTCACGAGCCCTGGAATGGATGGTGGGTGTCTTGAGAAAAAAGCCCTCCGAGTCATGCACCCCCTCGAGACCACATACCACGAGACGACCTCCACTCTGATGGTAGGAAAAATGCGTGAAGGCGTCCAGTTCTGTTGCTCGGGAAGTGCCTGGACGTCCACGCGCATCCATGAAACTGGACAGACGCCGCGTTTTGTTGGGACGTTCACCGTCCATGCGAACATCGTCTTCGAAAAGCACGGCCTCTTTAGAGCTGAGAGGCCGTTCTCCACTGAAGAATATGGTCTTAAGTCGAGACACCTCATCCATGAGCGCCCAATAAGTAGCTGCAAACCTGAGATAGACATCTCTCTTTTGGGCGGATTTGTTGTACGCTCGTGCCAGTTCACTTGCTGTCTCGGATTTCTTCATCTCACAGCTGCACAGGCTCTGGAAAAAGGTAAAGAATTTATGTTAAATACTTTCTCCATAAAAATCAATACTTTTTTTCTAATCATTATCTCCCTTTTCCTCATCCCCGTCTTCTTCTTCTTCTTCTTCTTCTTCTTCTTCTTCTTCTTCTTCTTCTTCTTCTTCTTCTTCTTCTTCTCCTCCTCCTCCTCCTCCTCCTCCTCATCTTCTTCTTCTTTTCTTCTTTTTCTCTTTTTCTTACTCTCACCTACCTCTCTTTTATTCTTTGATTTTTCCATTACTTCATTAGTTTTATTTCATCAATTTCCTTTTTTGTTTCTTTTTTCTTCTTCAATTTATTGGTTATCATCGTACTCACCTTTGTTCCCATGCACTTCCTGAAGACCTTGACAACACACCGATCACCAGACTTTTTTCCTCTGCCATTCATTTTGCCGCTGTAGACCTTGAAGGCTTTTCCTTTGCAAAAGCTTTTCTCTTCAAAGGACACCCAGTAAGAGTCTCCATTACCGCCTTCTTCAGACTGCAGGGTACAATTCTGGAAACTGGAATGTGAACCGTAAAAATGTTGGTAGAATTTTCAAGGTATAATATTTATTCTTATAACAGACATTGCAAACTATTTACGCTGGTTTTATTTATCTAATCATATGTTTATTTCATGGCAAGATATATAAAAACATCCAAGGGCAGTTAATAATTTATTATTAGAATATTATTAGCAAGTACTCCAAACTGTCTCCAGGCTTCTTTCATAGTAAACATGAACTGCTTAATAAGCTATCATAAAGATACCTTAAAAAAGTGAAAATTTTTGGCTGTTCAGTCTACTTAAGTAGATATTACCTGTGGGTATAAGCAAAATATTTAGCCTACTTCAGAGTTTGCTCGTGAGCCAGTGCTGAAGCATAGTCAGACTTTTTATATTAAAACGCATTAGTTTTATAGGAAACCAGCAATATATGAGCATTCACAATGGTTACCGCTAACGTTTTTCTTGCCTCGTAAAACTTGTTAATCGATTGTGGCGGCTAAGTTTAATTTTCAAATTGTAAAAAAATAAAAAAAACGGAGTTGAAATCTGTGTTAAAAGTGCAAATTACATAAACATAACATACAAAAAATAAAAAAAGGTTTTCTATAAACCAGTTATGTTGTCTTACTTCCTTATATTATGCAGTGGTTACCTGAACATATTGCTGTGTGTTTTGTCTTCGTCGTCCCAATCAGCGTACAGGTAGCGGTTCCTGTTGCCGTTGTGGATTATTTTATTGTCGTTGCAGCCACTGCTGCTGCCCCTGATGTTGTTTTTGTTGCTGTTGTTATTTCTTTCGTTAAGACATTGGTTCGTGTTGACGTGGAGATGGCGCAAGGATGCACGTCTTTCACAGCTGCTGAGACGGCATCCAGTGCCCCCTGTGTTGAGCTCTACTGCAGAGCAGGCCCGCTCCCGCCTGAGGGACTGGAAGGGCGAGAGGTCGGGGTAGAGGCCGTCATGGCTGGCGGTCCCCACACAGCCTGAGTGAGCCTGGAGAAAATACAGAATGTAGACAATTATGATGCTGGCAAGGTGGTGGGGCGTGGCAGAGATAATACTTTGTGTCCTCCATTCACCATTGTGTCCTTTCGGTGAATACTTTGTCCTGAATGACTTTGCCAGTCTTCCGGAATTAACCACTATTACTAAGATGGTTTTTGTTCATTGGTTTATTACTTTTAAATAAGTTTGCCTTAAGCAATCATCACAACGTGTCATTTATGTGTGTGTGTGTGGGGGGGGGGGGTATTTAGATCTCAGAATCTGAAAAATCGCTTAAATTATAAAATTATTTGAGGACGTAAACAAACAAGACATCGTTTTACTATTACGGATTTCGATTAATGACACAGTTTAAAAATAGACCACACAGTGTGCACAACAAATAGGATGTCTTATAGAAATAAAAGATATAGAAATTTCTAATTACAAGAAACTATTTACTATGTTCAACCATCTTGTTTTGTTTGGTTTGAGTTTGTTGATACGTATTCTGTCTTATTGAATTTACATATGGACGATAGAAAAAAAACCTACACATTGAAACGTCGTCGCTGGCGCGTTCCACTTAATTAACACAACACTGTGATGAATTTATAGAAGCCACAGCCCGCATCGCAAACTTAACTGAGCAGTTCTAATGTTGTCACATGGTATTAGTACTGTGTGCTGGTTGCAATAATATCATGTTGAAAGTAAATGTCATAGTGATAGTTTTAAGTTTGTATCCAGTTGAACAATGCAAATTTTTTAAAGAAAGAAACATGGAATCAATAATGTTGTAATCATCACATTATCTTCGTCGTCATTAGCCCAAATTTAGCTTCAGGGTTGATTAAAAACTTCGTGATAACACAATGTCCAAGTAGTTGACAATATTAATGATAAACTTCTACATGCGCTTTCAAATTAGCTACAAGTGCAAAATATTCAAGCTTGAAATTTTCACACCCCTTTATTCCAGTAAAATTTTCATGAATTAAAGTTTGTGATGCGCATGGTGCAAAAGCAATTTATAAACTTCTCTACTTTTTTTTGTTGTAAGGGGCATATAAAGCCTCGTGCAACGGACAACAAAACATTGCAGATATTTCCATTTTGCATTTTTTAAACAAATGAGATGAGGTAAAACATATATTCTACCGCCAAATCTTTGTGAGTTTAAACCTCTAAGATCTTGTAAATTTCATAAGTTTACATCTATGTCTTTATGCGAACCACTACGATAAAATTTGGAAGTCCATTTATTATACTCTCTGGTGGTAGTTGATTAGGCGCTACATAAAAACGCTCTTTACTTCTTTCAATTTACACCTCAGCATTGGGTTACTCCAAACCTAGGCTGGCGATTTTTAGTAAATAACAGGCGCTTTAGAGCCAGGAATACTTTTTCTTTAATTTAGATGTTTTAAGCATAACAGGCACAATACGCTTCTGTGAAGAAACGAAATACATGTTCAAAGTGAAAGAATGAAAAAATCTGTCTTTGTTCATTCTTCTACTGTGCGGTCTGGCTGTAGAAATGTATACACTGTGTAATGATAGATAAACTCTTGCTTTGTTCTTGAATATCATTGTCAATGCTCTTGTTTGTTACAAAAACTATGCCTTGCTTAAATACACCCATTGACTTAACGGAATTCCCAACCGAGACCGGTCTAATCAGACCCCTTTGATTAGTTCAAGTATAATTCATTAACGACCGTGACCAATCTTGAACATGGCACATTTACAAAATAATTACCGCAAATGCTACATGTATGCATTGATATGAATCCGGCTCAATCAGCCAGCGTGCTTGATGATAATTGTTTCGTTTTGATGACATGCTTTGTTTTGGTTTGAATTTGGAAAACTTAGTGTGTGCCATAACAATAAGAAATAAGATTATAACCGCTGCAAACTGTGTGATCAATGCTCGTTCTAAGCATTAAGGCTTTTTATTACGAGAAAAATATTCAATTTATACAGACAGCCTAATTCAGTTGTGGTTGGTTGTTTGAATTTTAACGTCTCTTTTCAACTATAAGGTTACATCAGAGACGGCGCTTGGGACAATTGAAAGCGTGCTGCCACACTGTGGTGTACGGAGCGCTGCATACACCACACCCAGTCACATTATCCTGACACTGGGCCGACCAGACTTAGCACTAAATCCATAATGCCAGTCACCAGGCGGATCAGCTACTAGTACCAATTTTTAAAGTCCTTGGTTTGACTCGGCTGGGGATCGAACCCACACCTCCCGATCTCTGAGCGAGTGTCTTCACCACTAGGTCACAGAGCCGGTAGTTCAGTTGTACTAGGAAAGAAGCACCGGTTGGTCGTTTCGGAAAAAACCCTTGGTATTTCGATCTCAAACGCGACAATATAGACCTTTTTTCAATCACGGTGTTTCTCCTGTCGATCCTGATCCAAAGCCAGACGTCAGTGCAGTTTTTTTTTCACCTAAGTTAATATCTAGATAAAGTAAACAAAGCATCTGTTTGACGAAAGACAAGAAGTTTAGGGCAAATAATGGCAAATATTCGTGTTAGAAGATACGGGTCATCATATTGTTGCCTATTTGAACTCCAATCTAAAGCTCACACATATTCAGCAAGGCTGCCTCGTGACTCAACGCGATCTGTCAATCTACGTCACGCTTGTTATATACATCGCCATAAGCCGGTCACTCAAGCTAAATCGCTATAGAATTTTATTGAAATTAGGAAATCTAAAATGAAATGATCTCTGCATGAAACCACGTATGTACCATGGTTCATGAATACAATTATAACCAAACGTTTGTTTTATTTGTTTTCCTTAAAAAAAACTACTAGTGTCTGTTCAGTTGCGATGAACGAACGTAGCAAACAATAATAAATTCTTCTGAGGCCACGAATACACTACGAAAGTGCTTCGATTCTTTAAGCTTTGAAATGGGACAAGTTTGAGTAAAAAAAAGAATGTTTGCATGGTACAGCTCAATACCAGACAAACTTGTGGTATGGTCTAGATATGAAATGAATTTGGCAAATATTAAAATAGATAATAGGGGTTCTACAAAATATTCAGCTTCCACTTCCTCGGTGGCAACCCCTACACGTCAGCTGTAACGTACGAAAATGAACCACAACGTCTCCCTTAATGATAAGTGACATAACATCTCGTATGACAGTATGTTCGACGAGCACTTCTTTGATTTGCTTAAAATTGATGTTTCAGCTATCAGCGCCCATTTTACCAATGAGACCCTGGAAATACAAAAGAATAACTAACGATGAGAACTGACTTCTATAATTATAAACACCGCATCCATAATTCCGATGGGAATAATTCATAGACATCGCCTGATTATGTTTTATCAAACGCAGTTAAATAACGTATGGTAAAAGATTTAAACGGTACAATGAGACAGCAGCTGTCGCCCGAATACGGGGAGGTAAAATATATAAGCGTAAACGGGTATAGCATGGGTAAAAATATTTACTTAGCTTATTAATACACTCAACTTTTCCCCCAAACCCACAGGGTAAAAAAGTATCAAAGTACCGAGTATTTGGAAAAAAAGAAGCTCAAATTACTTGATCTATTAGCCATATCGCCAATGACGTTTCTTGAAGCGCTACAGCAGTCTATATCAACACCATTTGAAAATACACGTCAACAGGGATACGGTGACATTATATGGCTATCGATCCTGGCAGATAAAAAATTTGGACTGGTAAGTAGTTTATATGAGTGTTATTGTAATTTCCCTGACATTGCCACCTGTTACCTGGAGCTGAGAATAAGTGGCCACATAAACAATACGAGACTTATATTTTGTATACATCGATAACAATGGTTGGCCCCGGGCTTTCGCTTCTCTTTGCATCGCAGAAGTGGATAGAACACACCCGCACAGAACACGTAGAAAAATACCTATGTTTGGGTGGGGAGAACTGCATCAGCGTTTCAACAACTTGATCCTTAAATACTCCTCGGAGATTGGGCTTGCAAAACACAGTTCATAGTAAGATTATATTGTACAAAAACATTGCCTTTACGCTCCATATGCACCATACTCTGTTGTCCATTTCCTTCTTGTTTTTCTTTTAGAAAGATAAAAGCATTCCGTCATGCCGTTCGCATGACCGGAGAAAGGAAATAAAAAGTGCTAACACTTAGTAACAGAAAAATATCATACAGCATAAACGTACACTTTTTTAATATTCTCAATTTCTTTTTGAAACCATAATTTACAAGCTCTTTTCGCGATTCGTTTGAATTTTTAAAAAAATACGTTATAGGTTATACTTTGAATAAATGAACTTGTGGCAAACAACTGATATAGTAAATGATACAGGATGAGGCTTTAAAACAACTCGGCTGTTTCTCCTCACGCCAACCATGTCAGGTGCCTAATTTTTATATCTTTTATTACACGAGAAAGTTAGCTCGTCTAGGGCTTTGCGAAGAAGTTAGAAAGAATCGAATAAAGCGTTCTTGTCAGATTCTTTTCATGAGAGATGTTGATTTGGGAAAAAAGATGTTTGGTTTGGTAATGATTGATGATAACGAAAGTGAGAGTGACCATCTCCCAAAGGAACCATCTAACGAAGTTTTGCCCATTGTTTGAACACAGTTCTTTTATATTACATTATTCAAAAACAAAATATTGATTGATTGATTGAAGGGTATTTTTACAAGCCCAATTCCACTTCAAAGGTGCTCTCAGGGCTTGGGTCCCAATGACAGTTTACGGGCTGCCACCCAGAGACTAGCGATATATATTGATACTGTTTAATTGAGATAACATATAATTTTTGGTCTCCTGCAGATACAATGTATGACTTTACGTATCATTGCTTAATTTAAACGTTTACTCAAGGCGGTTTTTTTTTTTTTTGTTTGTTTTCTCTTGTTGTTTATTTTCTGGGGGGTCTTTGAATTCTGGCATAATTTGAAAATACACCATCTTGACGTAGGTGACGACAAAATTTTTAAGCTTTCATTCATTCATGGTAAATGATTTTCCGAAAGACAAATTTCAAGTGTGATAAAATATCGCTTGGGAATGCTGTTTGTAACAAATATGAAAACTAATAATAGTTGGAAAATGAAACACTTCATGGTAACAGTTTTATAACACATGTACTATACACGGTTCTATAGCATTAACACACCTTCAAATAATTGTTCTTGGCAATTAAGTTCACAACTCTTCAGTGAATATAAATGATGTTCCTTGTTCCAGAAGAAGTTGTTTTCAAAATTCTTATGAGTAGGTGGAAAACAAATATGCCCCATCAGATCCGGAGAACTCTAAACATTTGGAATAGGTAACAATGTGAGGCTTCAATGAATCTAACGTCCCCTAAGCTTTTCGAAGATGTTAACGATATGAAACTAAGAATGCGTTATCCTCAAATACGTTGAGAAATAATATTGATCGTGAATCGATATCTCCTAAATATGACTTTGATTAATTCTTGTTTCTATGATTTTTTTTTTTGGCGTTTAAGGGCAATAACCGTATTCGGTCTTTGTGTTTAAAAAGATATAACATGTATGATATGAAATTATAAAATGATAGCAACAGAATTTTATCTCAGTGACATTCGACTCAGATCTATTAAACTTTACAAAATTAAAAAATTTATTCTAGGTCTTAAGGATCTGCTTACGCTTAGTTTAAGAGGCTTTCAACCCCTATAGGCATCTTTTAAAAGGATTTCGTCTATAGTCATCCCGTTTTTTCCACTGTTTATTACTTCCTTCTACAATATTGGTTGAAAGCAGCCTTTGTCATCCAGTGTTATCTTCGGGTTAAAACTCTATAAATTCAATTGATGTTCAAAATCCTTTCGTCTGAATTTTATTTCTATTTTCAAAAGAGAAAAATCGCAGACACAATGGTTGAATTGAGCAACGATCAGTTACAACAAAATATCGACGGCAATATCACAAGAATACTCACATAAATGTGTACACAATGCGAATTTTGGAAAATATCCATTGTAAAGTTGCCATAAAAAAATTTCTCGTGTATGCTCGCACTTTGCCATTATTGTTGTGTTTTGTTTCTGTTTTTAGTAAATTGCTACGCGTATTTTTACTGGGAACGGTGGCTTAAAATCGGGGAATTCCCACAACAAAGTATAGAAATGGTGGGGTCACGGGTTTTTTCCTTCTTTTTTTTTATACAAATTTGTTTAACCTGAGCTGATATATATCTTGTCAGGACTCAGCGTTATCAGTTGGTTTGGGCCGAGCAAGAGCTGCTTACGTTATTGTATCACGAGGTTGAATTTGTTTGTGTGGGAGTGAAGTTGAATTTTTATTCAACTTTTTTGTTAACAGTTTCATGTCCTCCTTTTGCTTTTTTAAATATATTCAGTTAGAATTTGGAATAATCGGGAAAAAAATTATGATAGTGATATAAATAATGATGACGTCCTTGATAATGACGATGATAATGACGATAATAATGATGATGGTGATACTGATAATACTAAATATACTAACAATGATAATAGCAACAACTAAAAACATCAAACAAAGAGTAATAACAAAAAAAAAATAAAAATTATTAACCAAGTGGTTATGGCGGCTAAAGTAGTTCTAGCAAAGTGATTCATACAAGAAGTTCTTACTGAAGTTCAAAGACGCCGATTTTGGTTTACTGGGAAATTCAACAGACCAAGTTATGCTTTTTTTTCAAATTTTGTAACTTTTTAGAATCTTTAAAACGTTATGTCAAAATTTAAAAAAAAAGTTTGCATGGTATTATTAAAAAAAAAAAAAGAAAAGAGTTTTTTTTTTAAAGAACAGAATTAGACTTGCTCTTTAGTGGGTTCCACTAAGTTTTTTTTTTATCTGGGTAATTTTTCTTCCTTTGTTTTACATTCTGTAAACACGCTTAAAGAAATTTGAAAAAAAAAGCAAAACGAAACTATTGGACTAAAAAGATACATAGATTATTTAACAGTGAAGTTAACCGTAGTTAACTGGATGAACAAAGAGAGATGCGGACAAAGGAACGAAAAAAAATGTAATCTCATGAGCTTGTATCGACCACTTGCACACGCCCTCTTTCTTCATTCACGTCGCTGCATCTCACCCCCGCCCCCAACCTCTTTCCTTTTTGTCCTCCCTCTCATCTAGAGACCCTGTCGACACAAGAAGGGTCTTCGTACAAGCAATTTTTTTCTTCTTTAGGTTTCCTTTAAAAGCTCTAAAACTGCCCGTAAATTTAAATGAGTTTAGTTAGAGCTTTTTCATTTTAAAATCTGTAAGTAAGAAAGCTGGTTTTTTTTTTCAAATTGTTTCGTCCTTTTTTCATCTAAAACAACCTAATAAAATGATTTAAACATTGCCTTGGGCTGACAATGTTTATAATAGTACGATTTTGACAAGAAAATTTGTTTTCTTCAAATTATTGTAAAAAGTGAATATATAGAACACTGAGATATGGCACATCTAAATATCTTCTCTCTCTCCGCATTTCTCCTCTCCTCTCTCTCAATCTCTCACAGTCTTTCGGTCTTCTCAATCTCTCTCCTTCTCCCCCAGGTGGGTAGGTAGGTAGGTAGGTTTTAGGTAGGTAGATAAATAGATAGATAGATAGATAGATAGATAGATAGATAGATAGATAGATAGATAGGGGGAAGGAGAGAAAGAGGTAGGGAGACATACAGACGAACTGACAGATAGATATGGGATTGAAACTGAGGTAAAAAAAAAGTGTGTAATGTTGAAAAAGCTACTGTGCTAATACGCAAATTTTAAACCATTAAGCTTAAAGTTTTTTGTTTACATTATTCAGATACATCAGACGAACATCATTTTATTTTTTTTTAATACAAAAAGGAACCGCATTAAGCTCATAAAATCAAAACCCTTTATACCGAAAAAAAACCGCTTTTAAAACTGGGCTTATTTCTTAAACTCTTGATGAAGTATGCTTCTCTTGTAAAATAATTGTTGGTGGCTTGACAATAAAATCTGCTTACAGTACATAACATTAACAGTGCTAAAGTAAATACGTAAAGTGCTTACCCGATACTTAAACACAGAAGGTATCCAAACAAAAGGCTGACTATAAGTTATAGTACTTGTGATGGAGCTTCACTAACGGGCCTGATGGAGAATCACAGATCTTGTCATTCTAAATTCTACACTTTATCTTGAACAAAACTACGGGTACCGGTAACTCACAATCAAAGCTGCCTCTTTCTCTTCGCCTCGTTATATAACTGGAATAACAGTAATCTGGGTCTGGCACGCTCGTCACTATGTCTTTGACTTGTGAGACGATCGGTACTGTGGCGCAGCGCAGTTTGAGCACGCGAGAGATGCTGCGACGAGACTGACACTTGGCAGTGTCGTGTGCTAGAACTGACGCGGTTCACTGCCCCTTCTCTGTTCGGTTGCAGCTCACAAGGAAAAATCGATGGTTTAGATAAACCACCAAAACTAATGATGCCAGTGTAAGGGACTCAGGGTTTAAAACAGTATCCAAACTGAAACAGAGTCATTGGAAAAGGAACATGAGGACTAACGGTACGACATGAGAGGGAGGCCGGGAGAGGGGAGGGGGGCTGAAATCGATTTCTGAGAAATGGGGACAAAAACTTAACAAAAGAACCCCCACGGCTAGCCAAGCTACCGATAATACGATTGCAAGCTTTGCAGCCAATCGCAAGTCGCGACTTGTCGGGGTCATACGCCGGGTCAGCTCCAGCACTCGGCCACGCGGGGGTGGTGAGAGGGGTCGAGTTGGGAGGCTTCATATGCCGCTCATGGGAAATAACAGGAGGTAAAGGAGGGGGGGGGGTTAAGACGTCAATTGAAAAATGAATACAAGAGGGTGGCCGGATGGACAGAAATGTGGGTGTGGGGACCTGTAATAGATGTTATGCTTTTGTTTATGATTTGAAAGAGATTGAGAGGATTTGAAATCCAGAGAATGGGCAGAAAATGAACCTTATCTTTTCGTAGTATCATAAAATGAATTGCACTCATGATGCGCACCGCAAATTAACTGTGCAAAGATTACACACAAGATCGGGCACCCACAGAAACGTTGAAGACTCAAAAACCAACGCTCTCCATTAAAAAAAAAACACGATAAAATCAGATACAGTTATAATTAATGAATGGGGTTCGGTGCACATCTTCCTACAAGAGTTACTAAGTAACGCAATGTTATTTTTTTTATGGTCGCTGCCTTTGTTTATTCTGTTTTAGGTTTATTCTTCAGTCTTGTTTTATCTTGAAATTCACTAAGGTTTTACTAAGCAGTTGCGTCTTTTATATTTGGAAGTTCTGTTTTTAATTTATACCTGGGTTCTGAGCGCAATTCTTATGCGGTTTTCTTGCTGTTCTGTATCATATTTTGTTAGTTTTTCTGAGTGACAAAAGTTGAAAACAGCACGATTGAAGCATAATTGTGTTCTTAACCGAACAAAACGCAGAGAATAGGCCGTACTTGTTCACAGTCAAACTTTTTATGACACCTATAATTGTGTATTTAGTGATAATTCAAAACTTGTTAGGTGGGGAACAGGTGTTCTCTACTGTCGCTTTACAATACGTGTAATTAATTCAACTGATGCTTATGTTCATGTTCAGTTTTCTCTTCGTCATGCCAATTTCATGTTTTACCATGCTGTCCTTCACTTGAACTCTGCTTTCAGAGCAAAATATCGGTGAGTCAGATATTAGTATTGGGTTTCGAAAGCTTGCCAAAAATTACATTTACTTTTTACTCGTAAATCGTAAATCGGTTAGCCGATGGTGTCATTTTAGATGCATTGATACTTCGTAACTACCCGACTAAAATGTTTCATCACGATCTAATCTAGATCAATCCAGCGGTTCTCAAAATCTCGTTAATATTTTTCAGATTGACATTCACAAGAAAACAGCACACGCGTCAAGCGGTAAGGAAATAGAGTGGCAGAAACTATACACAAACAAAAAAAAAACAGGCTCTGCAGGGAAAAAAAGGATTAACGAACAAAAATTTTGTTATTTTTATTTTTTAATTAAAAAGCGCGATAACTTAAACTCCCAACTATATACGGTACTGAGGAATTTACTCAAACAAGAAATTTAACCTTAAAGACTGAAATGCATATCTGTTGTATTGTTTGCATCATATGCAATATCAAATAACGCTGCTGGGTTACCTGAAGCTGATGCTGCTGCTTTACCTCCTCCTCGTCCTCCTTCTTTACCTCCTCGTCCTCCTTCTTTACCTCCTCCTCGTCCTCCTTCTTTTTCCTCATCTTCAAAAGCATTTTCCCCCTCATTTCGTTACTGTTCGAATTTTTTTAATATTCAATGAAAAGTTCTAACGATGTCTAGCGATTTAATTTATGCTTCAAACAATGAGAAGTTAATGTGGGCGTTGCAAGATCCCGTGAGAGAAAAAGATGGTCGATTTAGCGACGTCAGAGGAGAGGAGAGAGAAGGGAGGTGCGAAAAGTAAAGACCAAAAACCTCAATTCCTACTTGTTGGTTTATTCCTTTCCTTGCGCCAATTTCGCTCCAAATGAAGCCTTTGTTATGGGCCTCCCCCCTCCCCTACCCTGTTTGTAACCATAATCTCCCTTCGGGGCCTGATATCGATACAAGAGAAGGAGCTAGATCTAATCTCTTAATCAGAAAAGCTCCCCAGATTACACCAAGTCCCGTAATGAACTCCGTCTTGTTTCGCTTCATCAACAGAAATAGATTAGGCCTATTCGACGAAAACATCATTGAAATTACTGATTTGTAGTTAAGTTTGTTAAAATGTAGGACGTTGCTGCGGTTAACAAAGTCCACGAAAGAATATTCTAATCTTATAATCCATGTCGGCCTAGTATTCCATCAACGCACCAGTTGAATATGTAAGTTGTCTAAAAAAAATAATTGAGCCCATTAACTTGTCGCACGAGAAAACAGCAATAGTATCAACGAGTGTTTCCATGGAATGAACACTATTTCGCCGCTTTATGTTTTGGCGTTGGTTATAAGCTCAAATTAAAATTTCAAAAAAGCAAGTTTACATTTTTTGATATTGAGTTTTCATATTGACAACACAAACGTTAATCAATTTCCTTAGGCGACCTTATAGTTTCGAGTAAAGTAATTCACTCTGCATCTAGCAATTTGTCTTCTTTATTTCTTATTTGTTTCATTTACTGTGCTTTTATTGTTCACTTTGAGTAATTTATGTATTTGCGAAACACGTCAACAACAAAAACAACACAACAACAACAACAAAACCAAACACATTCAATCCAAACTCGTCGTTTTTAAATGTCTTAAACACAGGAAATTAGTTTGCCAATGCCGCACTCTTATTATTGTAAAATATAAAAAGTTTGGACGGAAAGATACTGTAAGAAAAGATATGAAGAGGAGGAATCGCAAAGTATCTCGCATGGATATTGTTCAAAACAGGCAGATATTTTAGCTTTGACAAGCAGAATATCAGCAATGACTAGTTGCGAAATCATCGCCTCGGTATTATTTTGTCCTATCCAATAGAGAACAAAAGAAGAAGATGGAATAAGATAGGCGACGAAATGTCTGCCGTACAGGGTGAATGTGTCGGATATCGCGGATTCCACAGTCAAAGCTGCTGTTTTCAATAAAACATTTTTCTAAGCCTCTTATCGTCAACAATATTTTAAAAAATTCTCAATATTTTGTGGGGTAAAAAAGGTTTAAAATATGTTAATTCTAAAACAAAAAAGTCCGACTCATTCGCCCAAGACGCGAGACAAATGTGGAAAAATTTTCAAAAGAAATTTTACTTTGTCAAAAGCGTGAAGGTTTCCCCTGAGAATCGAGCTGTATACCTCAATTGGTTTAATGACAAGTAAAAATTAGTTTTTACGTTAACACTTCAATCTTTGTTATCTTCAAAATTCCACATTTAACTGTGACTCGAAAGTATAGGCAAGATTTTTTTTTTCTGAGGGTTTATTTAACTCTAACTTTCTTAACGCCTCTAAATATTTGTTTTGTCCCTTTACATGGTCCTCATTAACAAAGGTACTTAGGCCTTCATAAATCTTGACGCCTCAAATTAATATTTGTTATGTCCCTTTATCCGGCACCCTCATGATAGCATTACATTTTCGGTATCTATAAGGGTTGGTAACAGACAGGCATTACTAGACTGCATTGACACATTAAGTTTTATAATGTTTTCGGGATTTCCGGGTTCATTTAACTCGAGCCTGCAGTGCCATTCCTTTTAATTCTATTTCAAACCACTGCTTTTTACATACTTTATTTCCTCTAGCCGAATGCATACTAAAGACA
>BMAT01011332.1:365699-377092 GCA_019649035.1 Elysia marginata
TTAAATAGTCATCTTGGGCAGGTTTGACTGTACTTTGGAATGTCAAAAGCCCAATTTTACAGAAGGAAAAAAAAAGCATTTTCTTTCTACTTTCCATTATGGTTTAACTTAATGGAAAGTTTGGTCAATTTATTTTTTCACGGGTCATTTTTTTTCTCAAAATTTCCCTTCAAAATTTCCTTTTCCTTAACCATGTAACACTAAATACTCTACACTTTCATCACTGCTCAATGGAAAGATTTTCCAAAAACTAGGCTTTGGGTTTAAGCAAAGATCACATTCCCTGTTTTGTTGAAGTATTTTATTCAAATTTCGAAAATGTTTGGGGTGAAGATTCTACAGTCTGTACACACTGTACTTCACATTTGGTATAGTATCAGGCAGTGCTTCATCTCCTACAGTTTACAGATACAGGTCTTATTTGTGTTAAAGGTGGTAAGTCGGTGAAAATCTCTGTAGCTACACTATATTTGTGGACATTCCTCACTCTCAGAGTTAAACTTTCTCATAAAAACTCTAAGTTTTCCTCATTGTGGATATTTTGAGTTATTGCAGCCTTGGCCTCTGAATAAATATATAAGCATTAAATTATTTGTAAAACTGTCCAATTTTTATACGCCAATACTATCCTACAAATTTTTACAATAAACTCTGTATTTTTGTAAGTATTGATCTGTCTATATTATGCTATAAAAATACATTCTCATAAAACTATATAAAGTTTTAATGTGCATTCCAGAAGACGAGAACACGTTCCGCTTACTTGCAGTATATTCTGGTAGACTGTATGATGTTGTATACTATATTTTGATGTAATTTTCTTTTTTGTGGTAAGTTCCCCATCATGGCAGATGTTCAATAAAAGGACTAAAATTATATGCGAGCTTTATTGGTTTTTCAGCATTGTAGAATATCTTGATATAACATGATTGGAGTAGCAAAAAAGGGCATAATCCGAGATATTCCATGTTGACATGCATGTATTGCTGATAAGATTCTGTCGCCCTGGTATATTCTATTAATAGATTCATCTGAGATGCGTCATAGCGTACTGCGCATGTCCACTCAGTCATGCAATTACATTGTATCACCCATTATACTGTAAAAAAATAATTTGAATGCGCTGAGCAATTTTTCTTGAATTCAAAAAATAAAAATGGCATCTAAACTGCTACAATTTAAACTCAAAGGTCAATCATTTAAAAAAAAAAATTTGAGGAGCCCTTTTTAGTATTGACAATATGTCAAGTCAATAAACAGTGCACCATTTTCATTGTGGTTGTCTAAGAATATTCACTTTTATACAATAAGAGTAAGTATCACCTTCTAAAAGGTACATACAAGTTGTTGATTATATTTTATACATGTATTAAACCACAACTGACAGTAAATTTTTTTAGTACATATATTGTATGATTTTTTTTACTGAGAGTGAAAAATGTTTACGTACATTTGCAAGTCTTTTTTATTAGAATTTTTTATGTTGTCAAAAGGGATAGCAGGGTGCAATAAAGTGTTATCTAATGCTATGATGCTGCCTAAATTGCCTGATTTATAGTTTTAAATAAGATTGCTTCACAGTGTTGTGTTCAAGCATATATAGTCAGATTGTAAGTTAAACTTAAGTCAGTAAAACTAGAATAGAAGATACAGTAGCTTAATTATTTTGGGCGTCTGACGAACAAACCGAGGTAAGATGTTGCTACCAAGTTTTCCCTTTATTAATTCAAACCACTAAACATAGATCTCTTACAAGTCTTCAAAAATATTTGTTATTAATTTTGTATTGATTTGTAGAAGGTTGTAAACTTGACATTCCGGAGTGGCAATAGCTTTAGGTGTGCCAACTGTGCTAGGCCCAAATCGTTTAATATTGTGTGTAGTTCACTGAGTTGTTTTCCTGCAGTAGGAAGGTATAGATCCATGTTATGTGGATGACTTATTGTTACTTGAATGTGCACTAAAGTCAATCTTATGGTTATAGGGTACAACTGCAAGGCTTTAAAAATGTTTGTTCTAGACCTGGTTGTTGCAGTAAATTTTTTCTATAGAGATTTTGTGTGCTCTTAAAGTGTCCTTTAAACATAATTATGGTGGATTGGTGATTGTAGTAGTTTCTACAGGTAAATTTAATTACATGTGTATGCTAGGCCTAGTTGGCGGAGGTATGAAAGATATAAATTATTCTTTTTTTTATCAAAGGCTACATCCTTAAGAACCTGTGACTTTGTAAGGTATATTTGGTGTAGCAATTCATGTAAAAAAATTTTTTCATATCCATGACATAAATGAATAAACTAAATGTAAATAAAAGAACATTTTGTGATTATGCACTGTATACCTAGGCTGATGACATGGTGTGAGTTATGCAAGAAAAAAAAATAAAGTATAATTCTTTATAACAAATGCAAATTCTATGCCTGCGATTAAATTAGATTTTACCAGGTAATGGTTGTTTGTCTGACATTTTTTTTTTTAAAATTCATTAACCTCCACTAGTTAAATCAGTTATTTTGAAAGTTTTGGAGCAATATTTAAATTTTTAAAAATCTATATATAACTTGAGTACTTGCAATATATTAAGCATCAAACTTGTGCATGTATATTATCTTTTGAAAAATGTCGAATAGCAAAATACGATTTTTAATTCTACGTTCTTAACACAAAGAGTTGTAACCTATCTTAGAGAGGAAAGGCTTGGGTCATCTGTATTGCAAGAAATAATGCTAATGAAAAAAACAAAGAGCAAGACACATAGCAGAGATCCATGTAGTTTCAAAAGATCATTTACCCATATTATGATGGTGATTTATGTCGGTGACTGGAACAAAGGAGATTCCACTTGCTCTGCAGCCTTATCCGTGGATCAATACATGTATCATACTTTACTACAGTTTCAGGCCATACCATCCTTCTTACTACTTTGGCATACTCATATGTTGATATGAGTTTCAATAGGCCATTTTAATTTACAATGTCAAATGCAAAGAATATTTGTTAATCTGCCATTTACTTGAGGGGTTCTTACATTCATGAGATTTATTATTTTAGGTAAAAAGTCAGATTTCGACCTCTTGCAGAAGACTGGAGTCGATGACTAATATGGTTATTCATATCATGAGGTGATTATTCACATCACCTGGTAATATCATATGGAAACTAATCCAATAAGATGCACGACGGTCTTTATACAGAGCTCATCTCTTATTTCATGAGAAAAACGTAACACCCTAGAGACTAACGATTGGCCATAATGAAACACCCAGATTGCAGTTGATTGGTTGAGCTAAGCACCTTGCAAAGATTTGATTGGCGCACTTTCCTTGTTCCACAAAGGTTTCTGGACTACTCAAGCAATAAATTGAAACAGTTGCCTATGTCAGAATGTTTAGATTTCTTTTGCCACCAAGAGGCCTGAGACAAGTCGCTTTATCGTCGTCGTCTCTGTGAAGAATCTGGACTGAGAGGAGAATCTAAAGACTCGAAGATCTCACTTCACATCTTGGTATGAAGGTCGGTACTGTGTTCCTTCCAGTTGTGGAAAGGTAGAGCCTACCTACAGTGGTATCTGGATAATAATGGACTAGTGTTAGGTAATATTTTCAACATGATCTAAACTAGAGAAACAAAAAAGGAAATGAGATAAATTCTCTATTTCTCGTGCGGTAGCTTAGCATGTTATTTGATGATTATAATTATATAGAAATACAAATTATGAGACGGTAAAATGATACGCATTGCCTAAAAAGATAGACCATTTGCGGTAGCTTAGCATGTTATTCGATGATTATAATTGTATATAAATACAAATTATGAGACGGTAAAATAATACGCATTGCCTAAAAAGATAGACCAAAAAGGAAAACATTTGGAAAACCTTATGTATTTTCAATGTAGCTTTTTAGAGTTGGCATTTCCATACACTTTCAAATTATTATTTTTTTTAAATAATGTAATGTAATGTAAAACTCGCCGTCTTATTCAAGGTTTTTTTCTTTCTAATCTAATCCATAAGTTCACTTTCAAACATATCGTCTTAATACTGCCAATATTGCTCAACTAATTTTTTACGAAATAGAGATAAGGAATTTAAATGGTTGTGTTATCAGGTGTGTGTGGTTTTTTGTTTTTTTTTTCGTTTTTTTAAGAGAAAATTTTCAAGTTATTGGTTGTAGAAAATAAGCTCGGCACTTTTTAAAAACTTTTTGATCAGATGATGGTGTGTCTAAAAATGTATTTAAATGTATTTAATTTTTCATAAGGCAGTAGGCCTACCATCACGATATGAAAATAACCCGATCGTTACTTATCTTATTAATCGTGTATAAATTTAGCGTTGATCAATAGGTTCCATTTTTTCCAGGAAAAATAAAAGGTACTTGACATCTGTATTTAGCATTCTGCATTTAGACGCACGCATACTACCAGTTTGTGTGAACATGCTAGTTGTAACAAATGAAATAATTTCAATGTGGCTTTAGATGCATGCTGTATTAGAGTAAAGAGTGGAGGCAGTCATAACTTTTATATTAAGGAGAGTACATGTAGTGGCAACATGGTATAAGCTGTTTCTCAAAGTGGCAAGGCGGTGGGCGCCGACGTTGCTTGAACGAAGTCGAAGGTTCGAATCATACTAAGGGCAGACATTTCGGGCATTTCCACTGAAAGCTTACTTCTCTTCACTGCTAATTTAATACCTTTGAAATCTTTCAATCATTTGCATGTTGTATTAATTTATTATGCCTTGAACAATACCCCCCTTTCATACGCCAATAACACTCGTTAAAGACATGTAGGTCGAACAAAACAATAGGCCTACTATAGTACTAATATTAATTGGGAGCGCACATCTACTCTGAGTACGTTTGTGTAATGGTATGCCACTCATTTTCTAAATGCTTTTTGTTCACTTCTTTGTAATTATATGACAATCATATTATACACGAAGCTCATAACCGAAAATTTCCCTCATACCAAATTGAAGTTAGCTCGGATTCGCCCTACTCCTCCATAAAAAATGAAAATAAAACATGATTATTGAGGCATCCGAGCCTGTAAGCACAGAATTGTTTACACATGAAGTAAAAACCGTTTTTATCTACCGTAATAAAACGCTCTGTGAGCTCGGTGCTCCTTTAATTTACAGACTTGGTGACATGAAGTTAAAAAGTAAAATTAATTTGCTGTAAAGGAGAGGTCAAATTTTGCACAATTCGCGTACAGATTTTTTTTCACGGTAGGCGGAAGAACACGCCTAGGCAAAACAGTTTCGTGCGGGGTTTTTTTTCACCTCTGTAGGAGTAGATTAGATCTAGATCTAAAATCCAGATTATGAGTCTAGAAATTTGACTTGCGTCTAGAAATCAATTTAGATAATCTAGGTTTAGAGCTCGATATAGAAAATATCCTGTCCTAGAGTCTATACGAGGGTGGATCATTAAGTAATGAGAGTGACCTTCCTGTTTGTAAATGTGCGACCTTTGGTAGTCATGTATATATGAAAATGATCATCAGCTTGTGTCCTATCGAACCAAATAAAAATATTCCATGTGACGTTGTCGCTATCCATTTTATGACGTCATGAAAACATACGGTGGATAGCTCTGCAGCAATCAAAATGGAGTTCATGAAGGAAAAATTGCGATTCTACATTTTCATGCGCTGTAAACTTGGTGAATCCGCAAAGCTGATCTGTGAAACTTTGCAGACTGTCTGTGGGGGGACTGTGCCTGTTCTTATCAAACTGTTTGCCGCTGGGTAAAGGAATTCAATGAAGCTAAAGAATCACTTTCCGATTGCCCTCGTCCCGGGCGACCAAAATCAGGTGTGAACGAGCAGACTATTGCTTCTATCAAGAAGGACATTGATGAAGATCCCCATATCTCTGTACGAGAATTAAGCGACACCAACGGCCTTTCGTATGGTATAATTCATACCATCATAACTGAACATCTCCGTATGAAAAAGGTATGTGCCCAATGGATACCCCATTTGTTAAAGGTTGATCAAAAGAGAGAGGGGGTCCGTTGCGCAACGGAATTGCTGAATATGTTTGAACGCATGGCCCTAAAAGGCTTTCCGACATTGTCATAGGTGATGAAACTTGGTTCCCCTTCTTTATCGTCCCTTTTGAAACGCCCCAATCGCATGTGGGTAGATGGGCAAGGAGACAGACCCGTCGTGTTGCGTCCAGGATTTCAAAGCCGAAATAGAATGTTAACGGTATATTTCAATTACAGTGGCGCACTTGTAGTTGACATTTTGCCTCAAGACACTTCAATGACTGCCACATATTATGTCCAGAATGTGCTTTCCCAGGTGAAATCCGCAATCAATGAGCAGCGACCAAAGGTTAGCACCTCCAGGACCTTGCTTCTTCATGACAATGCAGGTCCCCATAAAGCAAGGGCCACAACTGCTTCACTGCGGGAGCTAGGAATTCAAGTCTTGCCCCACCCCGCCTACAGTCCCGACTTGGCACCATGTGACTTCTGGTTGTTTCCGATTCTGAAGGGCAGGCTAGCTGGACGGAAGTTTGACCGCATTCAAGACCTCGCAAAAGCAGAGAATTCAGAGCTGCGGACCATACCGGAAAAAGACTACCAAGTCGTGTTCCGGAAGTGGCAGATCAGGCTGAAACGTTGCATAGAGAGCCATGGAGAGTATTTTAAAATTAAAGCACTGTGAAAGTTTCATGTACGTATCATTAGCAGTTTAGAAAATACAGAGCAACTCTCAAAACATATTGATTCACCCTCGTATTACTATTAGGTCTAGATATTGGTTAGGTTTTGGGCGCCATTTTTCTTTCATTTTATGCTCTATCTGTCATATTTCTTTCAGCACGTTAATGGCCTGGAATCTGCTTGTCAAGATTTCTTAAATCTAAAGGTCGTTTTTTTTTCTCTATAATCTAGGCTATTAGATTTTGTGTTGCCTTCAGAATTTACATAGGTGACTTTGTGCGTTCCGTGTGTTCAAAGGCTTAAGTCAGCGAAATTCGCGGAACAAGTGCAATCAAAGCTACAATTGTTTGAGGGTGGGGCTGGAGCAACTACATCTGGTGACGACTTTGGACAATATGCATCTAAATATTGATAAAGTTGGCATGTATTTGTTTGTATCCGAAAAGTAAGATTAGATTGCAGAAGGGACTGAAGTGAAAATACCAAAATTAATTGAAAAAAAATGGAAAGTTGTTCTCCAGTCTTACGTAAAGAATAACAATGATACATAATCATGATATTTCATTATTTTTATATATAGTTAAACTGCGTGGTTAGCGACGAGAACAAGTTTAAAAGGGTAAACACATGCATAAAGTTCTTGGGCCTGCCCTAATTATTTCAGAATTCAAAAGCTATATATCACAATATTAGCCCAAACGGGCAGCGCAAATTTTTCAATGAAACCTGAACGAATTATAGTTTGTTCCAAGCAAAAGGTTTCAGTGTAATGAAGTACAAATATTGCTGAAAGGTTATAATATATCTAAGCTTTATCTTTTTGTCAGAGGGATAGTGAAGTGTATGAAATTATGGGATATACCTCAAATCTTCAAAATATATAATTTTTTTTTTTTGCATATTTATGTAATAATATTATTAGAGGTGCTGCAAAAATAGTGGTAGATAGTTACGCCCAGATCGCAATTATCAAAATTATCCACGATATCATTTTTAATTTGCAAAGAAGTTTGGTATTGGCTTTAAACGTTGACAAAATTTTAGACTAGGCCATATGACATGGAATCTCCTGAAAGCAAGTTTTTAACCGCATATTATGTGGATGTATAACGTACACATAAAGTTATAGTTAGTTTATATCAATCACTATTGTTGCATTTGAACATTTTGAGAACACACCTGGCAGCAAGTATGCAAACTTTGAAGAATGAAGGCAATAGCTTGTGCATTTTTTAAGATACCTGACATATTACGTGTCGCGAAAATGATAAACGCAAAATTGATGGGGTAAAACGTGTTTTAAAGTTTTCAAAAGGTTTAACATGTCAGTGGCGTAGTGTTTTTTTTTTAAGATTCTGAATTACAAAGATATAAAATTATTTTTTTTTTATTAATAATATGCTTTTAAAACAAAGATGAATATAATTTATAAACAAAGTAAAAATTGTTTTGACCCCCAGCTGATCACATCATTACGTTGAAACCTTCACGGAAACACTTGCTCAGAGTCAACTTTGTATGGCAGACCCGTTTTGCATTTCTTTATATTTGTGTTGTAGTTAAACTACATTTCAAACCAACTTGAAGCGATCAACATTTTTTTTCGTGATGATGTGTTGTCTTTATGCAGATCCCACTAATGTCCATTTTGTGTGCAGCGTTAAACCTTAAAATGTTTTCAGCAATGTTTGCGTAAATCATCAATGCAATATAAAAATAGCGGAGATCTTTAAACTATGCTTGCAATTTAAAACTAAGGTAAAGAATGATGTTGAACTTCAACACCCGACTGTAAAACAACCGGTGATGTCGACATTGTAAAAAAATACCAAAGGCAAAGACGAGAAATGGTTGGACCTTGTATAGATAGAGATGGAAAAGATTATATGGGTGTATTTAGGTTGAGCAAAAATGATAACTGCATGATTGCAAAATATAGATCCTTTTTATAGAGAAACAGAAAAATTGTTTCCGTAAAACCTGAGTTTTTCTCGTGTAATGTACATAAGAAGGTCAGTTTTGAGTTGTGGGTAAAAGAAAAGAGCAAAAAAAATACATAATATAAAACGAAAAGTGAGTAACTTAACAATCAATCCTTTCGGGGTGCACGTCTATTTTAGAACATGTAATACCATTATGCTAAGATTCTAAGTTGTTTATCAAATTTTCTCCGTACTGAAGCCCTGCTTGCTTATACTGGCACATTTATTGTCTGTGGAAGGCCTTCCATAATGAAGTCTCAAAGTAGCGCGAAACACATACGCACTCTGCATGAATCATTGGGATACCTACTTTTTTAATGTACGTGAATGTAGTGCTAGTAATATAATGCCTTAAACGGATAAAGAAATGTTCGTGTATATAAGTGAACCCCCCATCAATTAAATTTTTTAAGTTAGCCTGGAATTTCAAGATAAAAGATAATAAGTATTTAGGTCGAAAAAAAAAACGTGTGACGCTCTGGTATCCCAGAAAGTAGAAGTCGAATGAATGACAAAGACGATCGGACTAGGGGAAAACAGAACGAGTGTAAATGCAAAAAAAAACCAGCGTCTAGAATAATTATTGATGCGCTTGATCTAAAAACTACCGATAGGAACCAAAGAAAGCGATAAACAACGCTAGCCAGTGAGTGTAAACCAAGAGTGCGGGCTGCTAGATCGATACGCTTTGCAAGTCAGATGAGACGCCATGACAAGCGACTTGGACAATCTGGCTTAGCGGCTTCAGCTGACTGATAGGTCACGGGGCTAGACACTCTCCGGCACCGTGTGAGTACAAGATGCGATGATAATCACAAGATATTAGTGGTCACCTCAGGGAAATATGACATGACATCATTCTGGGGTTAGACAAAGGAAAATCTTGCGAGTGAATGTTGGAGGGTTGAAGGAATACGTGTGAGAAAGATGGAATGAGTGGGACAGGAATTGGGGATCTTTACTAATATATATATGCAGAGATCTAGAAAGAAAAAAACGGTACAAAAACAATGGTGGTTCGTTCTGTTCATTCGATTTTGAAGTTTTTGCTGCCTTTCATTAAAAAATTTAACCCTTGTCTCGCCCCCACGAAAAAGCATACAAGCAGGAAATATCTTCCTGACTGTTTTGGTTTTTCATCTGGTTTTTATTAACACATTATTTTCTTTTACCTCCGCATCCTACTCTCTCTCTGTCTGTCTGTCTCTCTCTGTCTGTCTGTCTCTCTTTCTCTCTCTCTTTCTCTCTCTCTGTACTTTACAAAGGACAATACTATCTGCCTCATCATAATTACATGTAGCCTTGCACTGCGCGTAGCCTATCACTCTTAGTTCGGCCGAGGAAGCAATCACCCTACACCTCCCAAATGGCTTGATCGAATGCTGTTTGTTATTCATGACCTGGTAAAGAGGATGGCCTGTTGCTTTTAAAGCCTTGTTATGGCATCTGTCACTGAACCGTAGTTTTGGGTTTTGTATCCTGCATCCATCACGGGTAGAAGAGGAGGAAGTTTTTGCGGTAAACTATGATTTGAGAACTCTGAAGATGGATAAAATAATAGAACGAGCATAGTGTCACGACACTTTGTGAAAGAGATACACGATTATTAGGCTACATTGATAAAGATTATTGCGTCTATCCAGAACAAATTTTGGAGGCTAGGTGGTGAAAACTCACAACAATATGGCTTTATGTTCATACCTGTCTTCAAAGAAACCCATTTGATGAAAAAGAAAACATCTCTGATATGGATACTGTGACATTGTCCAAAGAATACCAACCATAAGGTGTTTTTTTTCAGTTGTATAGATCTCCTAGAGAATGGGCGAATAAACGTCTTTAGTGATCTTAAGAAACCAACGAATAGAAAAGAAAGTTTAGTGTCAATCTTTTATGTGCAGACTGTTTGTATTAGTCTTGTAGCGCTTTATTATTATACATTTTAAAATATAACTTTATAAGCCAGGTTTTTTTTTACTTTTTTCGTATTGTTACATATTGATGATGAAAAAAAAAACAACATCCTGTTCTCTTTAACTTTACTGGAAAAAAGCCTGGTTTCAAGTTAGATGTTGTGGTATTACTTGAACCACAGGGTAACCTACGCTATAATCGAGCCCTGGTAAATTGAATCGGTTAATCATGCACGACTTATAAGAAGATGCGGGCTTTTCCAGATTTTGCTTCCTCTAAAACTTTATCTCTTACAAGGGAATTATGTAGGCCCATATTCAGTTCGTTATTCATGCACAACTGATATGAAGATGCGGGCTTTCCAAGATTATGCTCCCTCTTAAGCCAAGGATGAGCTTTCTCAAGATTTCAAGATTCAAGATTCAAATTCTTTCCCACTGGGGGAAATTCTTTGCACAAGCTTCTCATAATAAAACAAACCGTTTCGAACATAGACATAAAACATTTAACTTTTAAATGTTGGTATAAGCTTAAATCATTAACTTTGAATCACAGTCTATTTACATAAAATAATTATCTATATAATATCACACTCTTAAGCAACTAAAACGCAATCAAAGTATATTCGTACATACGAGTATAGTGAAAAAGTGCATAATCCATAAGCATGAAACGTTCCAATCGATACATTCAGTTTAAAGGCATAAAAGTAATATTGAAAATTCATGGGTATACAGTAAAATACTAACTCATAACAAGTCTCCCACAACGCTCGATGACTCTCGTGCTAAACTCTGTCCATAAAGGGTGT
>BMAT01011332.1:392882-406280 GCA_019649035.1 Elysia marginata
CATTATTATTATTATTATTAAATGTAGAGTAATTCTCACACCAACTTTAAAACTTGATAGATGGGCCGATTTAGATGAGATTTCATTATGTATATTTCCTTTTTGTACTGAAAACATGGCTGTTATTTTTATTAAGGTGGACGCATCAAACACACTGTACTTATTATTTGCACTTTGCTGCTACCTATCAAGTTATCGATTCCATAAGCTTGTAAGTACTGTTGTAGATGAATCCAAGTTGATCCCCAATTTTCCCACGGTTTCAGTGTTTAATCAAACGACATAAGCAGCTCAATAGTTGACTTTTTGCTCCCTTTCGCCTCAGGGCAATACTGTCCTTAGTTAGAATACTGTGTGATAAATACCAGTCTGGTAGAATACTGTGTGATAAATATCAGTCTGGTAGAATACAGCGTGTGATAAATATCAGTCTGCTAGAAAATTGTGTGATAAATATCAGTCTGGTGGAATACTGTGTGATAAATCAGTCTTATGGTTTAGAATTATGGTTTAAATGTTACTTAGTCCGGGGTGCCATTTTTCAGTTATTTTCCTTTGTTTCAATTTTTAAACCTGAGAAACTGAATAAATACCGAAGTATGGACAAGGTTGATATCACGAACAACATTTGACAATGCAATGCCTCTAGGTGGCTTACATTGTATGGATTTATTCTCGCGAGAACATAGCGCCAGGATTTTCAGTTATTTTCAAAAAGTATGAGTGGCATCCCTGGTTAATAAATGTATGCTTTTTATGACTGGCTTTGACGTGAGGCGACAAGCCGACGATGTTTGTTTAATATTGCTCTGTGAATTGCATTCTAGTCTAGTAGTATGTAGGAGATCCTTGTGAAGTAGCCAGAAATGAGGAGAAATATATTGGCTCTAGATCAGGTGGACTGTTATTAACTCTTATAAAATTTTAAGCCTTTTTAATTATTCAATGTTCGCCTAGCTAGATAATAATAACCATACATGATTTTGACTTTGTCAATATAATTTTAATTAAATACAAAATTATTTATAAGTATAGATGCCTAAGATCAAGTGCAGACACGAGCCTTCTGGTAAAGCCTCAAGTCTGTGTAAAATTGGAGAAAGATCTTTTTTTCAGCCCCAAATCCGTGGAATTCTCTTCCCATTCACAGATAATCTAATTCCCTTGAGGGTTTTAAATTGCTGTTAAAGTCTTATCTTTTCACCTTGGAAATTCAGTAAATATTTTATTACTGCTGTTTACGCATTGTGTCCTTATTAGTGTGCTATCTTGTTATAGTTTAGTTTTTCAGTTTATTGCAGAGCGCCTATAACTTGCTCATAGCAGGCTTTGGCGCTATAAAAACGTAATTTATTATTATTATTATTATTATTATTATTATTATTATTATTATTATTATTGTTGTTGTTGTTGTTATTATTCTTATTATTAGTAGTATTATTATTATTGCCGTATTATTAATATTATTATTGTTATTATTATTATGACCATTGATTATATTTCAACCAATTTTCCCTGTCTTTGCTTACGGTGTAGCACTACTCACATTTGTCAACTGTTCCAACGTGACGTGGGCTACCCGTGTCCAGGATGTGTTCACCTTCACCAAAATCTTCGCACTCATCATCATTATCGTCACCGGTTTCTACAAGCTGTTTTCTGGTGAGTCGTGACCCACGAGTGTGAAGTGCAGGAACAATTGTGATTTCTTTTGTTTTTCATTAGAAGCAAAAATAGTTTTGGAAAGAATGATAGAGAGAGGGAGGGGGGACTTCAGTGGGAGAGGGGAGGGAGTTGGAGGAAGGGAAAACTGGGAGAGAGAGAGAGAGAGAGAGAGAGAGAGAGAGAGAGAGAGAGAGATATTAAAGTCTATTCAATGTGCATTTTGTAGTGTGGGCTTTTCTAAGCGAAACAATCAGTTCTTTGTTTTTTATTTATTTATTCAAGCATTTAGTTCCTCCAACCACCCACCCACACACATAGTAACATCCTCTTGCGCATACATTTTCATTGTGTCTTGTCTTCCTTTTTATAGAAATATCCCTTAGATTGCGGTGGTCATGTAGCTTGCTTCTTATCTTTCAGCTCACAACAGAGAGTAATGAATATACATCATTTAGATTAGTCTCCTCTAGCTTCTGTTCTTACATCCATTTAAGAAAAAAAACATAAATATTGCTGCATAGATCTGGGTTAAAGAGAACATGCGCTAAATCCGCCATGTTAGGTCTCATCTGGAAATTTCCTAAGCGCTGTAGCCTTCTAAAAGTGGGTCTGTAAAGTTACGGGTGTTGGTTTAAAAGCATTCGAATGGTTTTTTTTTTTCAAGAGGCTTTTGTAAAGAAAAAGATTTAATGTATCTGAATGCGAGTAATACAATCGTAAAACTAATGCAAAAACCAAGCTGGATTTTATTTGTCAATGAAAGGCTTATTAGATTTTTATGTCTATGTTTCTTAGAAGGCTAGTTAGTTTGATGTTATGTGCCATCCTTCTCAGTTAAGCTTTTGCATTGTGGATAACTACGGTTCTGTGAAATTATATATTACTTATGGTTCTACTCTGCGCAACATGAAAGATAATCATATGTAACCAGATATGTGGTACACTCAAAAATCAGTGTAGTAACGAATATCCTTTTTGTGGTAAATTAAATGTACACCCATCAGGAGCAGTCGTTTCAAAAGTGGCTGGTCAACGCAGACACCTTTATTGAATTCTCTTTTTATGAAGATAAAAGAGTCCTATCAAAACGACTAAATTATACCCATATGCCTTTGATTCCCAAATTTTCTCCGTAGATTTATTCTAACTAGCCACAAGAATAGCCAGTAAGAAAATGTTTCAATCCAACACTCAGTGTTAAGTGACAGAAATAGTAATATATTTAATAGCCAACATAAACCTATCTTTTGAACTGGCGTCCAGTAAGTAGGACTCTGTAAAAACGTGAACTAATCGAGTTGGATAAAGGTCACTCTGTTCTCTTTATTTGAACTGTCAGGTGGCCCCAAGATTTAAACAAACAAAATGTATTTTTTTTGGAGAGCAGCAAGCCGCTAGAAGCCCTGTTTAGAATAGTTTATGGATTTCCCACCATTACCATTGCGCTGATGATAGCGATCAGTACTGTTATTATTATAATTTAGATCGTTGTTCAATGCTGTTAAGTCCACCATTTAATATCTAAGTAGCTACGAAAAACGGCGACAATAAATATATATTAAACCACTCGTCACTTATCTGTGTCACCTCCACACCAGGATCGACGGAAAACTTCCAGGCACCTTTTGAAGGTTCTGCCACCCAGCCCGGCAAAATTGCCCTGGCCTTTTACTCTGGACTGTTCTCTTATTCTGGATGGTAGGTGCTAACATAATGAGCTGAATAAGAAAGAGGGTGCTAAAACAATTTATAGTCTCAGTTATAGGTCAATGTGAAACGTGAGCAAAGTAAAGACGAATTAGAAACCGTAAGTGTAAGCTCATTAAATACATTATGTTATCACTGAAATAGCGGCATGACTTTAGTAAAAAATGCGGTTGTAAGTTCAGTGTATACATGATGATGCATGCTCTTGGCCTACTTCGATAGCCATCAAACCAAGTTTTATATATGTATAATAATGACAATAGCAGAAACGTTCAGTTTATACATGTACGCATTCACTTGGCCTACTTCGATAGCCATCAAAACAAGTATTATATGTATAATAATGATAATAGCAGGAACATTTTTTCTAAACCCTACACTTTTCACAAAATCAACATTCACCAAGGCCGGAAACAAGGAATTCTAACAATATAAAATTATATGAAAGTTCAACAAAAACTAGAGCCGAACTGCCCAGTTGGGTTTGGAAAAAACAGAAAGAATAAAAAAGGGCATCAAAGCAAATGATAAATGCTTGAAACAGAAAGTTTCACTAAAATAAAGCTCCACAACTTAGTTTTTAAATCATATTAAGTGAGGTAAATTTTGCGCCGTTTTGGCTGGCGAGTTCACCCACACAAAAAAAACGTTATACTTAAAATAGTTAATTGATAATGATTTTACTCTCAGCTTGAACTCGATTAATAAAAAAAAACCTGCATCACTCAAACCTTATAAAATTTTGTAGGCCCACCGGATAAACAAATGTCTTAAAATATTTGGAAATGAGATAGTTTGATGACACCAAATGAGACGTTTTGCGGGAATACCCAATGCTTGGTGCTGTGGTCCTGTAACGTCTACATCGATGATTAATTTGATCAAAACCGAATTGACTTGTTTGAGTTTAACCCAAAGGCATCATTTAGTATAGAGGTATATAAGAAAAAAAAACAAGATAAAAACGGCCGTTTTCACCAATCTATGTGGGCCGAACAGCGTCTCATTGTGTTGCTTAGCTTGCCGCACATAGAGTTGAAACAGAAGTGGTTCAGCAGGTTTACTGGTCTTTTACTCCACTGCCGCGATGGGTTGGTTATAAAAATATAAGTTATAGATTGCAATTTTTCTCGTTGACTTGACAATAAAGAAAATAGGTTGTTTGGTTTTCTTTTGTGAAAAAATATCATAAAATTTTCTAAATTTGAGAGTGCAGTGCTTATTAACTGGGTAGCCAGAAGTTTGAATACATCTTAACCTTTGTTAATTTTTACCTCTTTAAAATGATAAAACCTGTGTAATGTATTGATGAACTTGACAGTGAAGATGAGATGAGATGATTTGATCGATCAAGACTTAGGCTCCCTGCATGATTATTTTGGTTGTACCAAGAAGTCTTAGTATTTGCTTCTTTTTTCATTGGCTACATTTTCTTTATGTGCATCTGCTTTGCACCTTACCTTTTGACTTGTATTTTCCCAACAGGAATTACCTGAACTTTGTCACAGAGGAATTAAAGAATCCTTACAAGTAAGCAAAAGCTCATGAAAACTAGAATAAAGATAGCTATTACAAGTAAAAATCACATAATAAAGCTTTTCCTATAAAAAAGCAAAAACAAAAAAAAACAAAACAAAAGCAATGTCTTCTTGATTGAATCGAGAATTAGGTGCAGGCCTATGTTGGTTCAGGCCAAAATTTGTTGGGTTTTTTTTTTACAAACACTGATTTCAATCCCTTAATTGTACCTTTTGGTTATATATACATATACATATATTTGAAAAATATATATTACTCGGAGTCATTGAGAAAAAAATCTTTTTTGTCAACATAGGCTAGTGTTTGGAAAACTAAGTATAATTGAAGAGCGTATTTCCAAAACTCAGTACAAGTATCTGTATATATCCAAGTTTTAGAGAAATCAAGAACTGATCATTTCTTCCTCTTTTCTTTGTAAAAAATACATAAAACCATGGTACATAGCAGTCTGTTTCCAGCTTTTGGTTGGAAACTTGGTATACTTGTGTTAACCTTGATATCAAGAATCATATAAGAGAGGTAACTGATTTTCAAAGACAGTGCTAATAGGCCTACCGGGTACTGAGTTTTGGAAAACCGCTCTTCAATTTTTTTTTAACAAGTATCCAAGATGAAAACAAATTTTTTTTAGAAATTTGGTGACTGATTCTAATAGAAAGTTTGTGTATGTTTTTTTTTTAATCACCATAAGATTGATTTACAAAAAGCTTGCAGTTTTATACGGTGAGCTAGTTAACAATTCAAGGCAATAAATACCTAACATTACTTTTCTTTAGTTTGGTTTATGTACTTTTTTGCTGAAGCATAACAGTCTAAAGTATCAAAATTTTTTCAGGAACTTACCTCGTGCCATCTGGATCTCACTGCCTCTTGTCACCACAATCTATGTGCTTGCAAATGTGGCCTATTTCTCTGTCCTTAGCCCTGAGGAGATGTTAGCATCTGATGCTGTGGCTGTTGTAAGTTGGATTGTCCTTCATATAAGAGAGAAAGGGAAAATTAAGAAGCTAAAGGCTTGTAATACTGGTAGGAAATATTTTTACAAGCTCATTGAATATATATCCCTATACGTAAAATTTTTTATAACTTTTTAATCAATAGTGCTTAATGATAACAAGAATTGCCTTCGATATCTGATTTTGTAATTTTGGTGCAGGCATCGACAAAGGATTTTGTATACATGACTTAGATGTAGATGGTAAGACTAGCAAAGGACTTAACATCTTAACCTCTATTGTTTGATTTATAGAGGAGTTTTGGGTCTGATTTCTTTCATCTGCCATCTAGATTTGATCTGACTTGTTTTCATTGCATGTCCATACCCTGTGCTTGCCAGACATTTGCTGACCGTACTCTGGGCATCATGTCATGGATCATGCCTGTGTTTGTGGCCTGCTCAACATTTGGTGGTCTTAATGGTGCTATATTCACCTCCTCAAGGTCAGTGTCAATTTGCTTCTATCTTCATCAAAGGAAATGTAAATGGTAGCTTGTTTGTGCCTCAAATTACAGGCACAATCAAGTCCATATTAATATATTCAAAGTTGGATTGTTGAAACATTTTCTTAATTTCTAACTATATTCAGGATAACAATTTAACCTCCTTCTGTAATGTATAGTGATAATGAGGTTTTTGGATAATAAGAAATTATATTTTGTTCCCATGAGTTTTGAGACATCCAAAATGTTCTTTCACTGAGCCTTTTTGTCAAGCGTTTTTTTTATTTATCAATGCTAAAAAGAACAATGTGCAGCTTCTGAACATTCTTCTAAATCTGTAAAATATGTAATTGTTTAGTCTCTGCAAAATTTACAGAGCCATTTTTTATAAATTTTTAGATCTGCAACATAGCTCATTTAAAAAAAGAATTATAATTAACCACATGTATAGGTTTTATATACATATTCTTTGCCCAAAGTTTTTAGCCCTAGTTCTTGAACTGTTAATACAGTTTCAATAATTGTTAGGCAATCTATTTTCACTTATGGCAACAGCTTGATAACCTGGCAAAGTCACCACTGAAGGCAAAATCAGTCTGGTTTACTGCATGCCATTTGTGATATTATTTTTTATATTTTTTATATGCACAGACTGTAGTGACAAGAGTAATTACCTGTAATTTTAACAAAATGTCATTCCGCCTCATCTAATGTAATGAATCACAGAAATTTAAATTCACAAATTTTCTGATATATAGCAAAAAAGCTTTATGATTTTTCAAGAAATTACATTTATTACAACTTCAGCAACTTGCAATGATTGAAAGCTAAAAATGCACTATTCAAAATATCAACACCTTGGAATGTAAAAATTTAAAATCTTGAACTCATTTTAATTCATTACAAGATAAATAGATCAATTTTCTCAATAAGTATGAGTGTAACAATACAAATGTATACACTATAATGAATGTGTATTGACATATTTATCTACTTTGATCTCTTTCTGTCCAGATTGTTTTTTGTCGGGGCTCGGCATGGACACCTCCCTGGTTTTCTTGCTACCATCAACATGCGTCACCTCACACCACTGCCTTCACTAGTATTTGGTGTACGTCTTTAGAACAGTTTGAATATATAATTTGATATAAGAATGTTTTGTTTTGATTGTTTTTTAAATCTAACCTATTCTGCTCTGATCTCTCTCTCTCTCTCTCTCTTTCTCTCTCACCCCTCTTCAAACATCAACGTTTTTGAAAAAAAAAAAATCTCTCTTCGTTATTATCCCTCTTTTTTTCATGAGTAAAAAGGGTTAATTATGTATAAAGTAAAAGATAAGTACATAAATATAGGCCAACAAAAGATTTAGATATGTTACAACTTCCTCTCTTTTCCTTAAACTCCTCTTTCTTCTTTTTATGATCATATAATGTATCCCCTTCTTATTTGTCTTGTGGTTTTGTAACCCTTTTTTCTCTTTTAAAAAGTCTCTTTTCATTACCAATTTGTGTTTTCATGTACTCCTCCTGCTCTTTCGCTTTGATGCTTTTAAAAGATTTTTTTAATATTGACTCTGAATGTGTATGTTTTTCCCCTTCGCCTTTGGGCCTATATGTTCATCATTACCATCTGTGAGGCAACCACTGGAAGTCAGGCACAAGTCGGAATTTGGACATATGTCTTTCATTCTGTCAAAATGAGTCGTAATTTCGAATGACCTAGTTTTAAGATATAGGCTTCTAAAGTTCATTGGGCGTTAAGAAGTCACATTTTTTAAATTTTAGATATTAGCGCTAAAACCATTTTTCAAAAAACACTTTTCACACCTAACTCATGTTGAAGTTTCACATTTTATTTGTTCAGTTTTCAATGGATGGTTTCTAAGGCCTTATCATAGTCTTCTAAACTTGGCCCTAGTTCTTTAAATCCTATTTTCTCCCATTTTTGAAATTTTACAAGTCCTAACCCTGCTTACTTCAAATGGCTATAACTTCTTACAGAAGCCTGATAGAGCTGTTCTGTCTGTTGTATTTGAAAGAAGAGAATAATTATGAGCTTTTCTGTGATACCAATATCTTACTATCTTCCATTTTCGACTTTTGACTCGTTGCAAGGCTTACTGAATTATTAACAATTTCTAAAACTGTATTCTATTGCTATGTCTTGGAAGGTTGAAAAATTTGTAGCTCTAGTTTATCTATATCTTGGGTTATTTTACTCTGAAGATAATGCAAATGGTTTACCAAACAGCAAAGGATTCTTCTTAGGGGCCGTTCACAAACCATGTGGACAGATTTTGCCCATTATCTACCATGATCAGTTGCATGTAAAGAGACAAAATCATTAAATTATAAATCATTGAATTCTTATAGTCCTGTTTTTATCCACAATAGTTCACATTTGTCCACATGGACAAANNNNCCCCCCCCCCCCCCCTCACTGTCCTCTTGGTTTGTGAATGGCCCCTTAGCCTGAATTAGTCTGGACTACTTGTGACTGATTCCCCCTGGTCACCTCACCTATGTATACAATTTTTCACAGAGTTTTAACTGTTATATGTTGCAGTGCATCACATCTCTAGTCATGCTGATGTCCAGTGATATCTATGCCTTGATCAACTATGCCAGTTTTGTGGAGACTCTTTTTATTGGGATGTCTGTCAGTGGGCTGCTTATCTTACGTGTGACTAAACCAAACCTTGAGAGGCCCATCAAAGTATGTTTACAGATTTTCTGCTTTTGTTTTTAAGTGCAACTTTCTTGTTTAAAATTTGGTCTCAATTTTACCATCTTTTGTATGATTGTATAAGGGTGCATTTTAGTTTAGTATCATAAATCAAAGATAGGATTTTTAGTACAAGTTAATTATCATTTATTACTGGCTAACTCAATATGTGCCGTTTTGCTAATTGGACGTTTTTTCCTTTTATTTGAAGTATTTCAGGACAACTTTTTGGTGAAGTACAAACAAAAGGAAAGCGTGATATCTAGTGTTGTGTTCCTTTGAATCGGAGATTATCAATTTACAAGGGTTTGGAATTATAGGGATACCCATAGCTAACTTATTCCAAGTAGAAATTCAGTTTAATAAAGTGCACTCACATGTAAATCAATTCTATCTTAATCACGGTATGTTAAATGGTTTGTTCATTTTTTGTTCACACTCAATTATTTCATGTAAATATTTCCGATGCAATCTGAATGCACAGGTGAGCTTGGTGTTCCCCATCTTCTATCTCATCATCTGCCTGTTCCTGGTGGTAACGCCTCTGACCACCTCTCCCATGGAGTGCCTGATGGGGCTAATTATGGTCTGTACCGGCATCCCAGTGTACATGCTGGGCGTCATGTGGAGCAAGAAACCACAAGGCTTCATGGTTGCTTTTGGTAAGCCAAAATTGTCTTGAGTTCCCAAAACGGTCTCTGATTATCTCAATAAATTAGATATTTTGTAAAGGAATGGTAAATCGTTTGTTTTACAGTAGCAAGATATCTTTCACAATGATATAAAATGTGTAGAGGTTCCACAAAATGAGTCTGCATGCGGAATTTTGTGATTTGGAGTTATCACGTCCCTGAAAAGGCCTTAAAAAGCTCTCTAAAATAGTTTAAAAAATTATTGGATTATCGCACTTTATAAAGACAAGGAATCCAAGAGGCCTAATTTTCAAAAAGTGGAGAAAATTGGACTAAAGTTTTCATATTGTAGAAGCCAAAACGGCATTATTGTGTTTTCACAACCCCTAAAACACATTAAAAGTTTCGTTTTGGTTTTCTCATACAAGTATATGATGAAAAACATTATAAACTTTGAAATTGAGCAAAAACAATTTTGAATGAAAACTTGACCAAGCCCTTAAAAAGGCCTGTTTTCTTAAATTGACCAACACCGCAAGTAGACTCATTTTGTCGGAGCGCTACACAAATGATATAATATATACAAAATACAGTACTAAAGTTGAAGTCGAATTAAAAATTTTATGATAACTTTTATGTAACAATGAAAACGTTTCCTTCTTTAGTTTTTGTCCTGATAGTGTTGTATTATCTACATTGGATTTATCTTCCGCTTTCTGCAGGCTTACCTTTTGCAAGTCTAATATTATGTTTTCGAGTTTCCTCCAAACGCCTTCTCTTTTGGCCCAAATCTATGAGTTTCTACTGCAGCTCGCTCTGTCTATATTCTGTTTGTACATGTCTGTACCCGTTTTTATGCTCCTCTTTATCAAAGTCCACATCTCTACTCTCTCTCTCTCTATCTCGCTATCTCTCTCTCTCTCAACTGTCTATCTCTCGCTTCGTCTTTACATACGTCTATTTGTAGACCTACATGTTTGTCTGTCTGTTCGTCTCCTATCTTCTCTTTTGATCATAAACCATGAGTTTCTGCTGCAAGATTAATCTTGATAACATAGGCCTACATCTAGATCTAAAATGTGATTCTATTGCAGGATTTTAGTTTATGATGGTGTGTGGATTTGAATCAGCTGAGTAGGCCCTTTAGATAAGCAATGGTTGTACTCTTTATCTCTCTCCCCATCCCTCTCTCTCTCTGTCTACTTCAGTTTCAATTTGTCTTTACATCTCTATTTACACATGTCTGCCTGTCTGTCCTTCTTCTACCTTCTCTTTGGTCCTAAATCATGAGCGTTTTTTTTGCAGCCACGCCTGCCAGATAATCGTCAAAGACACTATTGTTACTTAGATCTACATCTAAATCCGTTTCAGGATTTAATTTTTAGTTTACCTTACTAACAGCCATGGCCAGCATAAGTTCTGACTTTACGTCCCCTAACCTTCTCGAACGACCAAAAGTTTAATACAGAGCGAGGCTAGGCAAGATAAGTTCTACTGCTGATCTTGGCCAAGAAATATTAAAGTTCGGCTCTGTCAATAAGCGCGGTCTAGCCCTTAGTGAGGCGTAAATTTTTTTTGGCTGTGCCTTATGTAGGTCAAATTCTCAATTAGCGTATAGCAAACAATTCAAAATAAAAAAAAAATAATTTCTCATTGATTTAGCCTCAAAATGTCCCAATTTTGGTGCATGTCCCTGGAATGATGCATTAGCCTACCTATCAACACAAAATTGAAAGGTTTTAGCCTTTTCTGAACCCGCAGCGGTTGGCAAAAAATTTCTCTATTTGATTTATTTCTTTAGGCTCTTAATTTTTATTTTTAATGCTTAGCAGAGTAATGTGATATATATCAGTATCAGTTTTGAATTATTGGTGTATATAACTTTTAATTCTGTCTTATATAGACACAAAGTGACCAGTTAATGTTAGAAAAATCGATTCCTGCATTTTAATTCATGTTCAGTAAAAATTTTATTTTGTTTTCCTCAGGGAAATTTTCAGCCATGACACAGAAACTTTTTTATTCTGTGCATGAGGATGTCAAAATTGATTAGGCTAGCAGGTTGAGGACCTTTGGCCAAAAAAGTCAATTTGTAAGTTTAGCACCAGACTTACTAATAATAATAATAATGATAATTTACATGTATATCGCCTAAAATTCACTGAAACAGTGCATGGTTGCGCTAAAATATACATTATAGCAGAATTAAGTAATTTGGTAAAGACAAGATTAGTGTGAAGAACAAATTTACCACCAAATATTATGGTTTGAATTCATTATCTGCATTTGTATTGTACTAGAAAATTATATTTGAATATCTGAGCAACTGTAGAATATTCATCGTTTAAGATATACACAACATAAAAACTCGTAGTATAATTTGTCCTCCTCTTAAAAAATTTTCAGGCTTTGTAATGAATTTAACATGATGGTGTTATTCTTTTAAAATTGCTTCCATAGTTGTTTCTTTTTTTATTAAATAAATTTAATAAACCAATGGAGAAAAAAATATATGGCTATCACATCAGATCTATAGGTAGTGGCAAAATAATGTTTTACGGTGGAAACTTCATAATTTGAATTTCTTGAGATTGAAGAAAATCTTCGAATTAAGAGGATTTAAATCGGCACAAGGGATCAAGTTTTTATTTTTACTGCGACTATTTTCTACTGTAATAAAAGCATCTCCATCTCTCAAATGACTCTTTCGTTTAATAATTACAAAAGCAAAGTCATTGAACTTAGAGATAGAAGACAATTCTAATGACTGTTTCTCATAACCCTTACATACTTTGGAGAAGTGAAAGTGCTAGTTAACATGCATAATGTTCTAGAAGTTTTAATGTAACCTTCAGTTTAGAATAATTGAAACTCACCAGCTTTTAATACTTTCAAATTTAACAAAGCTGAAGAAGATACATACACTTTTTTGTTGTAAAATTTCAAAGTTATGAGAGTTTCAAACAATTAGACTTTGATTTTAGAGGTTGCCACTGTAACCAAGCATAAGAATTGTTTGTGTGAAGTAAGCTTTTCAAAAGGAGGCAATGTGATAATGTACTTTTTTTTTTTGTTTTCAGCAGAAATACTGTGTGTGGCACTGTTAAACTTTGATGTATCAGCCAATTTAATAAAAGATGGCATTGATTGTGTGGCACCCTGTGAAAGATTTCTAGGAACTTAAAAACTTTTAGAATTTTATTTAAAAAAAACCTGTTAATTCTGCAGTCAATGATTGATAAAGAGTTATTCTAAATCTAGATATGTTGGTCATATTTTTTTCTAGTAAAATATTTCAATCTTGTTTTCTATTTCATTTACCTCATAACATATTGCAATTGCACATTGATACAAAAAAAATGGCCTACCTCTTCAACCACTCTTTCCAAACCAAACATTCTGTAAATAGAATTTGTATACAAAGTTAAAGCTCGGGCTGTCTGCTCTACAAATTCACCATTATTTTCCAAGTAATTTCAGTTTCTGTGAACAACAGTGTACCGCAACAAAAACAATGTTTAAAGGCATCTGCAAAAAATTTAGCTGGTTTTCCTCTGCACTGTCTTTGCAGATCAGCCTCAAATTGATTGTCACCAGTGCAATGATTTCCTTTCAATTGTACTTGAAGCTTTGGGAAAGGAAAAGTCCAATGTAGCCTCTTGAGTCTAGAGTGGGGGGGGGGGGGGGGGGG
>BMAT01011332.1:406304-416555 GCA_019649035.1 Elysia marginata
TTCTGGAGTCTGAGTTGAACCAGGACGTTTTGACTGTTGTGGGGATGATAGTCGAAGGATATCATGATTTCCTCCTAGATGATGCTTGAAATATAAAATGCACCCGTTTTCTAGAAATTCAAACAGTTTCAGCAATACCTTGCTGTACAATATGACGGTTTTCACAGAAGATTTGGTACATTTTCACCAGTTTCTGAGCATTCTATTGAAGTCATGGGTCGACCACTGTAAGTTTGGTCTTGCATACTTCTTGCTTCTCCTGGTCGGGTTATCACAACTTCATCTTTATTTTGGTTTTTCTTGTTCTCACATCTACACAAACATTACCGTAGACATATTCATAAGTCATAGAGCATGACTTAAAAGTTAAAGTCCTGTCTGCATTAACAAACTCAGTAGCAGCACTTTGTTTTAAAACAAGTTCTATGTAATGCACTCTTTGGTCGCCAACACCCAGATAGGACTAAATCATAGGTTTTTAGCATTTGGTTCCAAATGTTATGCGATGTAATAGCTGCATGTGGTTTGGAGAGCAGAAAGGTTATATACTTGGGAGATTCATTTCCCAATGTTGTGATGCAAGTATTAATAAAGAAGATTATCACAAAGTATCCAGGCGTGCCTCGTAGATGCCTTTTAACTTAGCAATAAGAGCTAGAACTTGTGAAATATTTTTTCAAAAAGTTAAAAGCAATATTATTCTTGTAGAAAATTGGGCTGATTAGGGAAAAACCATTACGAAATTTTATCGCCACATGTTTAGGTTGTAGTTTGTAAAGTGCTCATTACCTTCCTGGAATAGGTCTGAATGTGCTTTTACTTTGGCAATGCATTCATCTAATTTGTTTTTTTTTTAATGTAGTATAACTTCACAATATGCCAGCACTATGAGATACACATCACTGATCTTTCAAAGTTTTATTTCATTAAATGGCATAAATACTTTTGCTTGTCTAATTTAGTCAGCAACTGATAGCTGTTTTGTTTTTTTTTTGCTACCATTTACAAAGATTCACAAATAAATGCAGCATTTTTATATCATTGGCTGTATGCAGCTTTTTTCAAAGCATTAGTTTTCCTAAAAGTAACACTCAGGAAGTCATAAGACCTCAATCATTTTTTCTAATGTTTGTATATTGCAACCTCTATAACAGAAAGATGGACATGACATAATGTTTTCTTTTCTTTTCTTTTTTTTTTTGCTCATTATAGATTAAACTATGAAAAGTGCCTGCTTTTATTTCCCTTTTTTTCTATAAGATCATTTCCTTGCAATTTTCAAATTTAAACGGTGTATGTACACATACAAGTAGGGTCGTCTTAATCACTGTGCAAGATGCTTGTTTAGAAATGCTAACATGGCAAGAAATTTTGCTGCCTTGTATAAAATTGTAAATAACATTTCTTATATATATCTCCTAAGACAACAGACCAAGAGAGTGAAAGTTCTTTGCTATGGAAAAATCTTTACTGCAAAAGTGGTTGTGCTTTTTATGATTTGTAGGTGTTGTTAAATGTTTCAACAATTCTTCCTTTTCTGCCACATACAAGTTCTATGTAATGCACTATTTGGTCGCCAACACCCAGATACGACTGGTAAAAAAGGCAGTATTGTATTAGCATTTTGCACTTTTACCCTTTTAGTTACAACAGGACATAATTTGTCCAATATTTTTTAAAACTGTCTTCAGATACATTCAATGTCTTTGGATATACACCATTATACCCAAGATTTTCTTTCCAGTTGAGAAACTTTATACTTTTGTTGTCATAAGATTACTGTACAGTTAATTTGGCTGTCAATAATGTACATAAATTATCTGAACTTTATATTCAAGCCTTTGAAATGCTTTGAATTCTTTATTTATTCGATTGTCAAGTTCTGTCAAACTTAAAATGAAAATTCGTTTACATCAAACCATCTTAATAGGGCAGTGTGTAGATGTATTTGTCCATGCTGATTCCATTCTCACAGCTTTACAAGACAGCTGATTTTTCATAGTTCTTATTTTTGTGCCAAAATGACCTTTTATATATCTTCAATACTCACTTACCTCTGAAACGATTGATCCCTGATTTTGATATCTGTGTGCCTACCTCAGCTTTAAACATAAGGGCCTATATAGCAGAACTTTGTTCAATTTCTTCTCTCCATGCAATGTGCCTTATTGATGTACAGCTTCTTGATTTTTGTCAATTGAATTTCATTTTTTATCTTTTTTTTATGAACACGCATTAAAATTCAACTTGCTTATTTTAAAATTATATTACTTAAGACTTTTTTAAGTCACTCTAGCAAAAAAAAAAATGTTAGGAAAGAAATGACATTTTGTAAATATGATTTAAAGTGTATGAAAGTAGAAAGAAAGTAAACGTGAAGTGGAGGGTGAGGGGGGGGAGGAAGGGCTTAGATTTGTGTCTTTACAGTCTGGTTTTTTGTGTGGTATCCAATCTCTTTCAATTTGTCTTCAATGACGTACATTCAGATATTTATTCATAGAACATACAATGCTGCTGCAGCTGTAAAATCTCATTGCCCTATAATAGATGAAAGCAATGATCTGGATAAAGAATATAGACTGATAGTGGTGATGGGCTGGTTTGAGTGTTGTATGTGAGAGTGATGGAGAATGAATTTACCTGTTACAACTACTAAGTTGTTTTTGGTTTTTTTTATGCTGTACTTAAACTCAGTGTCACAAATCAAAGAAGAAGCGTCTAAAGTTAAGAAAAGTGCATGTTCTTGGAATAAAATTTACTAGGCACTGGATTTCGGCTAAGAAAACAATTGATGACATTTTGAAAGCTTGACACAGAAGAGCTAATTTTTGGATGTCACACATCCTTTAGCTAAAATGTTAAAGTAATTATTCTTCCTACATCTATGTATGTTACGTGTTCTGATCATGTATGTGTTTCTGGCACTTCTTTTAATTTTGCAATTTAAATAAAGGTAGAGGAACTAAGTCATTTATATTTGACTTTTTTCTACTCTTTTTTCTGTCAGTGTAGTTTGACTCAATATGTCTAACAATTTGTTCATCCTCAGTTACGAATTCTACATCATTCTAAATTTTTTTGAAGATTCTTTGACCATTGATGTCTTATGTTTGTTTGGCATCTGCTCAAAAAAGAGTTTAAAATCGTTGCCCCTAATTTATTGTTAGGATAGGGCCTACATAAAATATTCTGTTGCTTTTAAATGATCACATTTGTGAATAGCTTTGTACCAATGAATTAGGTCGACTCACTTTCTTCTATACTTTGTTGGACTTGGCAAGTGGAGATTTTTAAATCTATTGGTTTAAGAAATTCCTGCCAATTCCTCAATAAGCTTTGTTGATGAACTTTGAACATTTTCTACAGATAAAGATTGTCTTTTGAACCATTTCCATAGGCTCTACTCAAGAATATTTGATGATTAGTTGCGATAACAGTCGTATACAACAAAAGAAACATAAGCTTATCTAAATAGACAAAAGTTTTTGAGATGATACCCATTTAAACTGTTTGCCCTATTTATTACAACCATCAATCTGTAAATCAAATGTCAATTATAAGTTGAAGACAATACCCAAATCTTTCCCATGACTGGTGCTAGCTAAAACCCATGTTGCATTTGCAGTTGCACATAATTTAAGGGGAAATATCATTATTATCAATTTATAGAATTTTTTCATTTCAAAATATTATGGTATAGTTGCCATGTTTCAAACCAATCAAAACAATGATGTCATTTTGTACGCATGACTATTCAGTAGAAAGACAATAAATTTTAGCATCATCATCATAGAGTGCACACTTTGAGCTTATAACATTTGGCAAATTATTAATAAATAAAATTAATGATGACTCAAAACATTTCTCACTAATTTTCTGTCAGAAAACAATGTAACATTTACAATCAATTGTCATCTGTCTGGAAAAAAAATTGCACCCTATTAAAAACAATACCACCAATTCCTTAATTGCAAAGCTCGCACCCTGGTCTTTCACCTTAAATCACACACACACACCATTTTAGATAAGTGTCACTCCATGACATTTTGATAATGCAGGAACGCCATTCTGATATAGAACTTCAGTTTTCTCAAGGAAGATTCGCTGTGCACAAAAAGCACATGAACAAAACAATAAGGTCGGGGAAGCAGCGAGTTTGTTGCGTTACCAAAACAAACGAGGTTTGTTGAAGGTTTTGAATTTAATTGTCTGGACTGTAAGTTTAACAAGTACATGACCCAGCGAGGGATAGAGCGAAGCACCTCTATAATCTAAATATGTGATTATATCCCTTTAGCCCACCACCATCGATAGTTCTAATTGAAGGTTTTGAATTTAATTGTCTGGACTGTAAGTTTAACAAGTACANTATATACATATATATATATGTGATCATATCCCTTTAGCCCACCACCATCGATAGTTCTAATTTCTATGGAAAAAGAGCAAATCATCACATTTCTCAAGAGTGGCTATAGTTTGTTCCCAAGATTGTAGATCACTTGTTGAACCCGTTATGGAGACTTGGACAATTTCTTTCAAAGTGAAAATCACGCATACCCTCAGTTAATATCCGTTATTATCCCTGCTTTGAGAAATTAGGCTTGGATCAAAATCTGACCTTGCCGAATGTATCTGGAAGAGTTCTGCACACCATGTGGAGAGGGTCCGCAGGTTGACATCAGGAATGGTGCTGTCATCATCAACATGCTCAAATCTGTTGGTGTGAAATCATTCCAAGAATATGCCATACAGTACACATTTTCCTCCGTTCACCAAAGCGTAGCTGCAAAATGTAATCTGAATTGACATCGTCTGGGATTTGTACCCGGAATACAGCCTGAAATCAACCGTTAGGGGGGGGGGGGGGGNTTAAATAAGAAACATTTGGCGACGGCTGCACCTTTGAATACAAACCTAGGTAATTGGAAGAAGTTCTTGAGACTGGCAGACAACAAGGCTGAAACATTCTACTTCTTGGCACAACAGCTGGTAGAAACCCATTTTGGAGAAAAGGACAATACATGCACCATAATTTGCTGTTCTCTCAAGTTCTCCAAGCCAGTTCATCTCTAGAACTATGCATGAAGGGGCGGGCACTAGGGTGCTCTTTCACGCAGCTGATTCGACAATTAAAGGGTATAGCAGAATCATGCTGCATGATGTGGACACAGAAGTTCTTGTCATGTTGCGTATCTTGAAGACGCTTACATCTGAGTCGCATTTGGCACTTGTAAGCACCTAAGGTACTATCTTATGCACGACGTCGCAAAAGAACTTGTTTATGTTTGTGTATTTTCCATGTTCTATGCCTTGATATAGGTTGTGACACTGAATCCGAGTAGTCTTATTCGACACGCGGAAGTCTTTCAATGAGGTCACATATGTATTTCCTACTTTTTTTGACGAACCCATCGGCGTTCAGTGGCGATTGCATGTCTGTGTTTGAAGCATGTGTTGTAGGACTACTTCTGTACGTATGCACTTGTATAGAAATAACCGTGAACTCGGCTAAGAAACACATATTCACCTTTAAAGACAGATCTATGGACAAAATACCACTAATAAGAGAAAGTCGGCTACGTCGCACAAAACAGGCAATGTGGCGGGGTCAAGACCGCCGAAAAAAAAGCCAAAGCACTGGATATTATAAACTCATTCCACAATCCCTTTCTTTAAGTTAACAGTGGATCAATCGTCCAAAATGCATTTAATGTTCCACTTTGTCTTGAGTTTTCTAAAAAAATCAAATGAGTTATAGTTATGAATACAATACTCATGCGCGGTTGTTTTGTTTCATTTGGGCGACAGAACCTTCTTAGTTTGGTGGTCTTGGCCAGTTGTTGAGACGTGTGTAGATAGGTATTTGTCTTTTCTCCAGTTATTCCATCTCCAGACAAATACGTTTAGCGAAAGAATTTTATGCAAGGCGGATAGCCATTCTGGGCTTGACTGTCAGAAGATGTCATTAGTAAAATGTGGATGAAAGAAAACACAATGCAAATGTGTAAGAGCTGCTCTTAAATTCTGTCAAAGCAGTGGGAATTGCGACCACAATGATATCATAAGAAATTAAGTTGCTTCACATCTGCATTTTACACAGTGTGACCGTTCACATCAAGAGTCAGGGGGTGGTCTTTTTAAATCTAAAGAGAGTTCGGCCAGTACGTTGTGTCATATGCATTTTACTAATGGTTTAATTGGATTCCTTTTGTCTAAAAAGATACCAATTATCTTTTATGCCGAGCGCCACTTGCACTTTTGCACGTGGTGATCGAAGGGCCACATACGTTTTGTAACTCTATTCACTATGCTGTTCTAGATTTACATTATCATCTAAATCATAGATCCATTAGACCCTCCATGTAGGAAAACTTTCTAAAATCTCCTCCATCTGATTGTTGTACCAACCAATCACAAAAGTGTTCCAATTTTTACATAATTATGTTTTTCATGAGGGTGGCGGCCGTCTTAAAATTTAACACAAATTTAGTCAGTATGATGTTTTATACATTTCATCAATTAAATAATGGTTCCATCGGGTTCCTTATGTCTAAAAGCATACCAAAAGACACCTCATTTATGTTCTTTTGTGTAAATCATTCACGAATACATGACAATTTACGCATTTTTCGTCTTGGACGGCGGTCATATTGGACTTATTTAATTTCTGGACTTTAGGGGAAAATTCGGCTTGGCATAATATCTAAATTCGCTAAGTAGCGTATGCCTTCACATTATTTGTGTGGATTTCGGTGCTTTTACCACAAAACCCACAATTAATTTAGGTCCAAATTGACACAATTCAGCTCCACTATAGAAAGCCAAATTTAGCTTGATTGGGAGAATATATATAATTTTCAAGGACAATGGGACTGTTTCAGTACTAAACTTTTTTGTGTGTAAAATTCAGAAGGTGGGCTCACCAGCGAACTCTTCTGTTGGCGAGGTAGTTTATTTAAATAACTTCAGTGGTAAATCTAAGCCTAAAACTCACCATTGAACAACGGGAACTACTCTTAAAGAATATTTTAAAATTCATGGTACAGTCCCATACTGTAGTAGATAAGCTAGACCTAAACCTGAATTTAGATTAACGCTGACAGTCCTGTAGCCTAACAATTGTTCAACTTAAGCTAGATTTCGTTTGTCGTGTTTCCTACCTTTTTAGGTTTCGGCAGATTTGGTAGCTGAAAAGTACAGAAGAGTGTAGGCCTAAATGTGTCATCGTCATGTCCGTAGCACACACACAGTCATAATTCACAGCATAATTATGTTTTGTGCAGATTGCAGTGCGGGAATTATCTTCTACAGTTCTAGGCAGTATTATATAGGGTGGCTAAAAAAACGTCCTCAACTTTGTCACCCTATCACTTCATATCTCTCTAACTAAGTATTTACTTGAAAATACATATACAGTAATACAAATGTATGCATGTCATGGGGTGTGAAGTTTTAAGCTTCTGGTTTTATCGGTTTCGAAGTTATTTTATTCTAGGTAACACGCACCTCAGATGTGAAAAAAACAGCCCATGAACACCAGTGTAATCAGTTTTTTAAGAGATCGGTAGAACCTCCTCTCAGCTGAACAACAGCTCGAACTTTTGCCCTATATTACTAATGACTTTCTCATTTCCTCAATACCTCCTTTATTTTTGCTTTCATTTCGTTTTCAGTGAAGGGTATCGACCATCCCATATAGACCTTCTACGCAAGCGAGTTCCACATTGCGAAGATTAGTTCACGGATTCAACTCTGGAAATTGGGGTGGCCAGTCATCTTTGGCAATGATATTAGGTACTCGAAACCATTTTTTCAAGTACTCTAAATCTTGAAAAAAATGCCATAGTCTTATAGAGCTTGGTAAGAAGAAAATAATGACACCAATTATGACAGAATATATTGAAATACAAGAAAGTTATGGAGTTTTGAAGTTTCTATTTTTAGCGAGAAAACCACGAAATTTTGCAGTCTGATTATATTTATAGCAACTTTGATGCGCCATAAAACACAAAATATTACACACACAGTGAAAAAACAACACATATACGCTCCCAGAATTACTCTAATAAAGCTCAATTTTTTCAGAGTTTTCAGAGTTCTCAGACGTTTATTATAAATAACAGAGGCATCCAAAGTTCAAATTTAACAAAATCTTTGAAAACACCGTTTTCGAGGAAATCAGTGTAATTTCAAAAAATTCATGAAAAAAAAACTATTATAGACAGCAACAATTTTCGAAGTGCATTCAAAACAGAAAAAACAGTTCTGTTAACCATGCTATTTGTAATAGATAATATAAATTGCTTCATTGTGTTATTGTGTGGTGTTTCTTATCAAATTTATTGTCTTGCCATTTTTTCATGAAAATTGACATATTTAAAAAAATTCATGAAAAAATAACCATTTGACGCAAGAGACACAAATAAAAAAGCATAAAGAAGAGCAAATCTGCATCTTTCAAACACATACGTGGTTGATTAACTAAGATCACGTGACAGTTTTCTTATTTTTTCTTAATTTATACTTTTAGAGGCTAGTGTTATACTTATCGTAGTGCACGTATTCCCTTAGAAGGGGGGTTGGCATTTGGGCGAGTAAAACAAGCTATTGCTAGTTTCAGCTGAGCTAAAGTGTAAGAAATTAAGTTTCTAAACAAGTCTTTCATGGGTATTTGTCTTGCTGACGAAAAGATTCAATGAATCTGACCTATTATTACCCGGAAATAGTCACGTGACTATTGGGGTCAACAAACCACCTTGTGGCGGATTTTATTTGGGGTACTGTTTGGGATGTTGTTTAGGGTCACTTTTAACAGCCTTAGTTAGACTAGATCTAGATGATTTTAAAAAAAAGACACCAACCAAGTTTCCATCCTTGGACTCGAACCCTGGTCAGTTTTTCATAGCATTTTATGAAATCCCAACTTTCTTGATACTTTCTAGGCCAAAATCCCTTCTCTAATCTTGCCTTTGGAGTGGGACTGGGTGTATCGGTGTTGACTGGCTTTCGCACATCATTCGGTAGATCTAGATCTAGAACAGAATGACAGAAACGTTGTCACTCAAATTTGTCATCCCAAAATAATTACTTCCTATGTGCTTTATAGCCGTGAAAGATATAATTAATTTAAGTATTTCATTTACATGCGAAAAGACTAGGTCTAGATATGTATACGAGCCCGAATACAAAATCTTCAGCGTAGCCCCAAGAAGCAAGGAAATTCAAGTGAAATTATTTACATAGTATCTAACCTATGCAGCACCCCAAATGAAATCCGCCATTACTATTTATACCAACCAATGAAATGCTGCTACTTTTCTAGACCTATCGGCACTCGCGTAACATAAAATTAAACATGGAATGGCGGAAATCCGGAGGAGATTATTGAATGGTAACCCCCGCTGACCCCAAGACCCACGTGACATTTTGGAGATATAGGTCAAATTCATTCAGCTGCAGTAGCAACCTGTTGGTGACAATGTGAGCAGGGAGGTTTGGACGACTTCCTTTACCGGTGGCCAGAAATGTACCCTTTAGATTTCCATACTGGTAATCAACTGAAAAATTAACAAAAAAATATTAAGAAGCTCTATTTAATGGTTTAAAAGAAAATGCGGTCTCTCTTTTTTTTTCTAATTAAAGCTGCAGATTTTAAATATGTAGGTCTAGTTTTAAACTTGGCTGTAAACCACACATGTCACGGATTAGATCTAAATCTAGAGCGAGATTCTAGATCTACAGCATGTTTGTTGATTTTATTCATGATATTGAGTTTTCTTAAGCCCCTTGTCTGTTTTCTTTTCAATGTATAACTGTTTCGTATAATTAATTAACTAACTAACAGTAAATTAGCTTCATTTTGGTTACCCCTACTTAGGTCTAGATCTAGGTGCAATCCATGCAAAATGTGAGCTTTATTGAGATGATATGGCCCCTATTCATCGCCAGTTTATACACTAAATATTCAATTAATACAGTTTAAAAAATCAAAACTACTTTCTATTATTGTAACAATACACGTAACTCCCCGTTTTCCGATTAAAATGTTTATAATGTGATAATCTTTGCTGTGAAAATGCCAACCAGCTAACAAAAACAGCGAGCTGGTTTGAAGGCAACGTAAAAGAAGAAAACTAGACCTAAAATTGTGAAAAGTAAAATTTACCGTTTTAGGTCTCAAAATAGTAAAATGCACATAGTAGTTGTAGTAAAAGCAGTAGTAGTAGTAGTAAGCTTAGTAGTAGTAGT
>BMAT01011332.1:428761-440177 GCA_019649035.1 Elysia marginata
TTTTTTTTGTTCTCGGTGTCGACTACTAATATTGACCCTCGTCTAGATCTAGCTGATGAAGCTGTTGGTTTTTCCACCTTCGAGAGTTCCCCAGAGTGTGAAAATGTGAGAATGTTGCAAATTGCCTGTATTTAGATTCCAGCATATGCTCAGCAGTATCAGCTTCAACACATGATGGAAGATCTGTCTGGCCAATCTTTTATGATTTATACACATAGAGCCTACTGTGCTCTTACACTGTTAAGGCAGTTTCGGAGACGGCCCTTCCTTTAGGTTAGCTGCAATCCATTGTATTTGCTATGGTGGGGGCCTTTACTTTTCCATCATTGTTTCATGTGACTGAGTATTCATCTGGCCTCTTGGGAGGATGAATCATCCAGTGTTTGCTCCTGGTTCCAGTTATACAATGAATTATTTTGATTTTATGGTTTCTCTAAACGCTTGAACTATAACCTAACTAAATAAATGTTTTTGATGTTGAAACCAACAATTCCAATTGTTATTCCCTAGCCTTTCAAAACAGTTTTGTGCTCCAGACCCTGTGTAGAGTTTTTTCAAATGCGTGAAATTTTCGTTTTTCGCAGTTTCCGATACAAAGTAATGCAGAGCTATGACAACAGTAATTATTCTTTTCGGTCTCGATTACATTTAACAGTTTAACTTTTGGATAGTCTTCTTTCATCTTTTTGCAGAATTATCACATGTGAGAAAAGTAAGACTCAGTAAAACTTTAAGAGATAGTATTGCCAAAGTAATAACTTATTAAAAACCATCCCACGACAAGATTTCATAAAAGTTGTAGTCATCCTTGTAAACAGAAACGAACGGACATATTTATCAGACCTCAGTTTATGTCCTTTCTCTTTCTCGTGGTCCGCTTTGCCAGCAACCGCTATCTAAAACAATCCAATGACCGTCGAAAAGGACGTCAATGAGTTTTAAAAATTTATACGTACAAAGTTTTGACCGCCGACCCATTCGTTTGTTAAGAAAAAAAAAAGTTTGCGAGAGAGAACAAACCTGTGTTACTGTTGATGTGTATTTTAAAATATTGCGCATAAGGTTTATTGAGCGAGCTTTTTATCAATTCTTAGTTGCAGAGTCAAAACAACAGTGATCTCGAGAGCAATAGATAGCGTTGAAAAATTTTTAATGTTTAATTGTTTGCTGGACCCACCAGTAAACTGTTCTGAGATTCGCTTGAAAAGCTCTTGAATAGCAGTTGTATTGCCGATGAATGTAGAGGCCATCTTGAGGCCTCTGGGTGGAATGTCACACATGGCAGTCTTTACGTTATTAGGGATCCACTCTACAAAGTACGACGAGTTCTTGTTTTGGACATTCAGCATCTGCTCGTCAACCTCCTTGGAGGACATGCGACCTCTGGCAACGAAAAGTGGTGAAAGTTCAGGTACTAGTTTAGATTTAAGACAAGCCGGTGGGGCAAAGAAAATAATTTTTAAAAATTTTTTGGTATAGTTCAATTCTAAGAGTTGATACAATTAAGCATGAAATAAACGTCTCAAAACCAGATAAGGTATTGAAGGAAATTTGCAAAACCCAGTTTTTGTTAACTTACTGAAACTCCTCTTGTTTTAAGCAAAAGAACAGTAAAGATTATCGTTTTCTGTTTAAAAAATGTAAGTTACATGTGAACGACGCAAAAAGATCACATTTATCTCAAAATTGAAAGAAAATATGACGCGCAAAACCTAGGCTAGATCTAGTGTTTATCCTCTAGATCTAGATATTGATCTAAATTTCAGGTGTAGATCTAAACTAGACTTTAGCCTACTTGTTTTCAGAATTTAACAGACATTGTTGGCAAGCGCAAGGAGGCGACCTAGGTTTATTATGTGTGTTCTTCCGCCTTTAAACTAATTATTTGTAAAAGTTAACTTGCGTTGTTTCTGAAATGTAGGAATTGCTTGTATTATTGTCTTATGCTACATAAAAGCGGGATTCTTACTATTTTCCCTGACTGTTCAAACTGTGTATGGTAGCTGGTACGGCAGGAACTAAGCGGAAACTGCAGCCACTACCTACCTGAACATACAAGCGACTGTCAGGTACCGTCCATGACGTGGATCACAGGCCGCCATCATGTTCTTGGCGTCAAACATCTGCTGGGTGAGCTCGGGCACTGTGATGGCACGGTACTGCTGAGACCCGCGTGAAGTAAGCGGGGCGAAGCCGGGGATAAAGAAGTGTAGGCGCGGGAACGGTACCATGTTGACACACATCTTACGTAGGTCACAGTTGAGCTGTCCAGGGAAGCGTAGGCAGGTTGTGATGCCGGACATGGCGGCAGAGATTAAATGGTTCAGGTCACCGTACGTTGGAGTGGTCAGTTTCAAAGTTCTGGTCAATAAAACAGCCAAAAAGACAAGGTTAATCCACATCATTCTGTAAATGCCTTTTGTATGTTTTTGTTCATCCAACTATAATTTTGAAGGCTTTACTGTTTTAGAAAAAATCCCCGTAAGTAACTTCTAAAAATGTTGCATTTTGCAATACCAACAAGGACGTAGATGCCTTAAGTATTAAGAAGTTGAAGAACGCCCACCTGAAACAGACGTCGTAAAGAGCTTCGTTGTCAATGATGTAGGTCATATCTGTGTTCTCTACCAGTTGATGGATGGACAGGGTCGCGTTGTATGGTTCCACTACTACGTCGGATACCTGGCGGGAAAGAATTGTCATATTAAGCACTTCAACGTGCCAAATCATCTGTCCAGTTTTAATTACTTAAGATTCAACCGAATTAATGTTTTTATCGCCATGTTTTTTTTAAATTATTATCTACAGGATTTTAAGTGTTTAAGTCTGAAATGGTGCAGTCCGACAGGCTAGTTTACACCTCAGACAAGTGTTTTTGGCCATGTTGTAACTGCATTTCTAAAACGTTTCTCTCTTTCCAACCAATTGAAAAACGTCTACTTGCTATAGACAAAGCTTTAAATTTGAAGAATGCAGGTAATGAGTGCTCTGTACCAACTTCTTTTGGTTTGTTTTGAAAAAAATGCAATATTTTTACCGTCGTTTGAAAGCGTTTGAATAATTTCAAACCTAGAGACTCTGCACTCCAAAGAACATTTAGGCTATCTTTTTAAATCGAAATTAGGTATGTTGTAAATGGACCGTGGAACCTAAATGTTAATTTTGAACGTTGTGGTTTTAGGTAATTTCAACATGTTTGTGAAATTGGGTGCACCTTTTAAACTTGAGGGTTTTTTTCCATTTGAGACAGTTTTCCTAAACTATATATAAATTATGGTTTGGGTATTTAGAGATGCGTTCGCTTTACTTCTTATTGTAAAAGAGACAACAGAGACAACCAGTTATGTAGCCCAACGCTTACAATACAAATACCTACTAATCTACAATCATCTTGTAATGTACTATTGAAAACAAATCAAAGTAATAAGCATGAAACTTTACAGAAAATCTTCTCCCCTTCTTTTTTCACAAATTGTTACATTTTATCTGTATTTTACTTACTCTTTGTGTATAACATACTTTTTCTGAGACTCTAAGTCTTCAATGGACTGACCTTGGGAGAAGGCACTATGGAGTATGTTGTCATGATCCTGTCTGGGTACTCCTCCCTGATCTTGCTGATGATGAGAGTTCCTAAGCCAGAACCACTCCCTCCGCCCAGAGAATGTGCCAGTTGGAATCCCTAATGTACGAGATACGGAGTAAGAGAGAGAGAGAGAGAGAGAGAGAGAGAGAGAGTAATCAGTGGTGACACGCGCTTGAGATATTGATAAGGTAACAAAGTAACGAATATAACAGAGTGACGCCTTTACGAATTATTATTGATTTATGAACACGGCTTTCAGTAATCAGTCTGAAACTAAGTTTGATGCGCCTTCTCGCTATAAGTCTCTGCCTGTTCTATATCCTGTTTATTGTCATGACAATTGTCCGAGCGATTCACTCTAGAGCCCAGTGCTGTCATCATGGCAGGCACAATTCGCCATTCACCAACTCGCTCCGGGAAACACATGACGGACAATAAAAAGCCGTTTAATACTGGGCTTGGTTGTTTGCAGTTTACGAAGCTAAGCATTAATAGATTAGTGATGATTAACGATTGATCTGCAAGGCAAGTTCTACTGTAAAGCGGACAGCTTATATGTAGGAGTGTCTCCTGCAAGAGAGATATTGTTATTTCGATAGACAACCCTGTGGACAGCACACTTTCCTTGGTGTCGCTGCTCGGCCACGACAGTGTTTGATGTAATGCTCGGTGCTAGGGTCCTTTATAACTACGGAAATGACGCCTGGCTTTGCAGCCTGTGACAAGGCACACTATAGGAAAAATATTGTTTTAGGCCAAATTTGTGCATTTGGAGGTTTTCATTGCTCATACATGACTAAAAAAAAAGCATTTACGTTTAAAAGTTAAGAAAATTGGCATGTAAAAGTTTGTTTTGCCTTTTTTACACGTATGCCTTTTTGTTTTTATTGATTTTCTCAAAAAAAAAATTTTATCCGCATGATTCACTAGAACACAAGTTTCATAAAAAATATTATAGTTCTGAAAAAACATCTAAGTTTTCAAGACATTGCGCAAAACATGACTTAAGGTTTGAGAAATTTTATGAAAATTGAATTCTGTAGTTTTTTTAAACATGAGTAGGGTTAAAAAAAGGGAAAATTTTATCATTGAGACTCTGTCTTACCCTGTAGTCTAAAATCAAAGGTCATGAAGATCTCAAAAATCCTTTGGCCAAGTTGCAGATTCAGGTGTTACAAAATAACAAGGCCAAATCTTGTAGGTTTTGCTTTTGTAGTTTTTGAGATATTTGTGTCCTTACATTGTTTTAAAAACAGTATCGCGCTGCAATTTTTTTTGCATATTACGGCTGTTTTGTCTCAAACTTGACCCAATGATATTTTTACTCTATCTACAATTATAATCTGCAACTAAAGCTATCATGTTTACACAGTTACATTTCACAATAGTACTTAGGGTGTAGTATACCTTCAATGTGTGAAAACAAACCAGCAAACAAAGGTTAAAACCGAATATAAAGGCAGCCATAACAAGCAATAAAAATAAACAAGTGAGTTAAGTCGTCAAGAGTTAAGAATAATGAAACTTTTTACGAAGAATGATGGCAAAGTCACAGTGTTAAAAATAATAGGACAGCTGAAGAAATAGTTGTAGTTTGTGTTCCGGAGTTCTTTGTTCGCTCTTATGTCTGTATGAGAGATGTTCGGAAAACAAAAGAAGCTTGCGATGAATCGAACTTTTCTTGTTTTATTTGTATCGAATTCAAGGTTGGCAAAAACTGATTATGTGTTGTCCATGAGCGTGTATGCAACTCTTCTAACGGAAAACTAGGAAATGGATATCATCCCTAAAGATATTTTCAATCACGTTTTGAGAACTCATCTTGCACTTCTTAGAGTGCTGCAGACATGGTGACAAGGAAGCCACGCCACCTGATACTGCGCTTGTTGGATACTATCTATGACAAAGTTTAGCTTATTCATTTCTATATTTTGGAGCAACCAAGCGAGACCCCATGAAGCAATTTGTAGTACGCTAAATAAATGACTGCCTTATTTCGGGACCCAAAGGGTATCAGTCTATTAGACATGCAGCCCAAAACATGTTGCATAAAAAACTTATAAGCTTATTTTGAGATGTTAAAGTAAATAGACATAGAAGCTGATCACTGAGAAAGACCTGGACATGCGACAAAAAAGTCGAACAAAACAACGCACTTCATAATTATTCACAGGCTAGAAATATATTGATCGTCATCGATGGGGTCTTTCTCGCATCCACCCACCCCTCCTCTCCCCCCACCCCCTTACACACAGTCCAAACTTGACGGTATCTGCCTATCATCTATTTTCGACCCTTAAAGCGTCATCTTAGTGTGAAGAAGTTTGAATCTGACAGAGACCGCAGTGAAGAAGTATAAGATAAGATTCCAAAGCTTGATGTAAGAATCTTTATGGAGGATGTCTAACTATTTTATAGTATACGGTTGCCAGAAGGGCAAAGACCTTCTTTGGAACTACAAAAAAAAATAACCAAATCATCCAAGTAAGTAAATTTTGGTTTTATACAAAAGCAAATATGTCTCGCGTTCAAGGCGAATGAGCCGGAAAGTGGAAATTTCATTTTTGAGAAAACGTCATATAAAAGGTCAAATTTTTTCCTCTTCTCTATATGTTAAATCAACAAATATTGTGATGACTTGTCACAATATATTGATAACTTAATAAAAAAAATAACGTTTGGAAGCTTAGAAAAATGTCTCGTTCAAAACAGCAACGCCTCTGCAGGTGAAATATGCGACATCCGACTCATTCACCCTCGTCGCAAAAAATGATTACTTTATGCCAAATTCTCTGTTACTTTTCAGATAGCCCTTTTCCAACAGTATAAAGAAGAAGACTTTCAGCTTGGGAGGTATAATACATTACTTAACTCCGAAGCCATGGCAAATGCTAAGACTTATCTGGATAGAGCCCAATCTTAGTACTATCCAAACGTCAAAAAATCGTTAATTTTAGTGTGCATTGAAAAAAAAAGTTAATTTAACTTTTAAAAGGCATTCTTGCACTGCAGCCCAGAAAGCCCAAGAGGGTCACATACCTGTAAACAGTCACATGACTCCGCCTCCTTCCTGGCCACATCTAGCACGGAATCAACTAGCTCCGCCCCTTCTGTGTAATGACCTTTCGCCCAGTTGTTCCCGGCCCCGGACTGCCCGAAGATAAAGTTGTCCGGTCTATGGATCTGTCCAAACGGTCCTGACCTGATGCTATCCATTGTCCCTGGTGAAACATAGGATAATAACAATATCATATCTTTCTTTCTCTCTCTCTCTCTCTCTCTCTCTCTCTCTCTCTCTCTCTCTCTCTCTCTCTCTCTCCTCATCTTTATCTATTTGCTCTTTTGCCCCCCCCCCAACCTTTACCAGGCCCCTCCACGGCTCCAAAACACATATCCCCCTTGTGCTTACCCGGCTCCAAATCGACGAGAATTCCTCTCGGTACATATTTCCCTCCAGTGGCCTCGTTGTAGTAGACATTAATTCTCTCTAGCTGTAAGTCACTGTCTCCGTGGTATGTTCCTGTCGGGTCAACGCCGTGCTCGTCAGAGATAACCTCCCAGAATTTTCCCCCGATTTGGTTACCTCCTGAAAATACGTACCAAGTTGTAAGATAATATTCGAAGCACTGTCTACACAACTTTCGTGGCAATTAAATACGTCATCAAACTTTGTATCTAAGAAAATTAGAAGAGGTTCTTGAGCAGGTTTGACTTTGAGAAAACCGTTTTACATATACAAGAAAAGGGTCATTGATTTTGATCGAGAACAGGATTCCTTTCAAACATCAAAATCAGTTTCTGTAACTGTTATTCCTGACTTTTACTTTACTTCTTAAGCAAACTGCTGTAACTTTTGCAATCACCATTGCTGTCATTACAGTTTAATTTGGAATTCACATCATTTTAGGACAGTAGTTTTCATTATTTACACTGTTACTTGACTGTATAGAACTCATTGGTGTTTTTAAACCTCCCAGATATTTCTAAGCGTTTTACTCAAACTTTGGACTAGGTTAGACCTACAGTCGGGGCAACATTGATAACAATCTTTTTTTCTTTTCTTTCGTGACACGTTTAGTTATTGCTTTGACATTTTAAGATAATTGTAATGATAATACTAATGTTTCTCAGTGCCAAGCTCTAAAATTGTTTTAGTCGCTATTTTTTGCAGATATGTCTTTTTATTGTTAAATAAAATTTAACATCGTAATTTTTGAGTCATGGTTTCCAAGTTAATGGCCGTAATTACACTACAGGGATTAAGAAGGTGATGAAAATACATATCCTATGGCATTGGGCTTCGTGCTTTTTTGTTGCGTAACTGTCCTTTACGATTGCAAGAGAAGAGCATTATTATTATATAGCGGGTAATATATGCATACTCTTAAATACTCAGTTAACATACATATTGTATGTTAAAGATAATTTAAATTGTGAAGGTTCAATGCTTACACAAACACAATCATACGATTGAGACTAAAGATTACAATAACAGGCCAAGTAGTGAGACACAACAAAAGCAGCAACAGCCTACAACAAGAATAACAACAATAACAGCATCAGTAATAATAACAAAGATAGCAATAATAAATTTAAGAAATATAAGAATAATAAGAATAATAAAGATATGAATAATAATAATAATAATGATGATAATACTAATAATAATGATAATAATAATAATAATGATAATAATAATAATAATAATATTGTAACAATAAAACTTTTATTAAATAATTATACCTCTTACATCTACCCCCTCCCCCACCTTTTTGCAAAACCAACTACACCATAACCCTCTTACTTAGATTTCACTTTTCTTTAAACGACGTTATTATCCTGCTGATGAGGAAATTTCTGTCGCTGACATAGCCATGAGGAAACTTTTCTGTCACCCAACTAAAACTATCATTGGTGTATTACGCCGCCTGTTGACAGTATTGACCGTTACCAGACCAGGTCCCCAGTGTATTCCGCCTGACCCAGGCGATAACCACGGTGGCTTGACAATGCCAGTCAGCACTGTGACACTAGCACAACAGTGGGGGCATCTTTCACTCCTCATCACAGCTTATAATTACAAGTATTGATTTCCTCCATCATTAAACAGGGTGGCAGGACATGCGGATGTTTTATCTTCACAAATCAATGTCGCAATACTCAACAACGCCTATCTTATGCTAGAGTTTGCACACAGCTTCATTCTAGGATCACAAGTCAACTTATGTGAGTTGTCAGTTAGTCACTGAATCTTTTGCATCTCTCGCTGCGAAAAGGTTTAAAGATGACATTTGTGGTGTGCTTAAACGAGCGCTCTTGTTTTCCCGTGACTATGATATTTTATCTATTTTTATTCTGCCCGCTGGATACACTACTCTTATCATACATGAGCACGAAATCTGAGTTTCAGAAGTAAGAAAGTTCTTTTATTTTATTACATTGACTTTTTGTTAACTTCCAGTAACCCGCCAAATTTCTGTGTGTGTGTTTTTTAGGAAGAAGTTTTACAAAAGATTTAGACATCGATTCGAGGACAAAGATTGGAGTGGAATGTTAATTAAGTGTCTCTATTAAACATCAAAGTTCTTTGAAGTATAAAAATTATTTGAATGTATTTGATTTGTAAGTGCATTTTTCAAACTATTACTAGATTCTAGTACACATATTAAACACTATTTGCATGCGTTTCAAATTATCAAATTTCAGATAATTTTTCAAATTTTTATTCCGACATGCTCTTCGTTGTTTTACTACAGAGCGGTTTTGTTTTCTTTTGTTTTGTTGTTTTGTTGGTTTTTTTTTTAAAGGGGGATGGTCATTAATATTTTGAGACTGTAAAATTAAAATTTGGCCACAATGAATCTATTTTTAAAAAGTTACTTTTTATTATTTTACCAATGTCATAACCAAGAAAAATCAAACTGAAATTGGCAGCATTGATATTTCCTATTGCTTTGTGGTGACCTAAATCTAGAGGTACAAAAACTGAATGTGTTTTTGCTGATAACTTAATGAACAATTTGGAAAGATTTCCGTCGCGACGTTCTCTTAAGTTTTTGCAGAACATTTCGTGTAACCAAAATTTCGACAAAAATGGTTGTGACAGCTACAATTATGATTGTTTTGGAAAATTTTCTTTTCAAACATGTAATTGACAACTAGAATTGTCAGGGAAATGTCTAATTGAAGGGGTAAGTTTTATAGTATTTTTGTGATATACGTCTAAATTCAAAATCAATGCAAAGTCACCCCAGTTTACGGTATTGAATAAGAGTAGTTAGCCGATTTTTTACATTTCAGGAAGATCCTTTCAAATTTCTGCCAAGTAGTCATCTACACCTCAGTTGCATTCACAAACAAAGGGAGGCCATTTTTTTACTTTTTTGTGTTTAACTTCCAAACAGGTCTTCAATTGAAAGCAAAAGATAGAGGAAAGAGCTGCCTAATCTAAGTTCGACTCTTGCCAATAAATAACTGGAAGATTTAAGGTAGGCCTATGTAATTAGCAGTGAATGGAGGTGGGATTAGGCCTAATTGCCTTGAGTGTGGTTCTATTCCTTTGTTGTAGTACCTTTGGCACTCACTAGGCCTACCATGCGACTCGAAAAACGTAGATATAGTCCTACTTGCAACGATTTCCGCCGTGATAAAGGAGGTGCAAGTGGTGTGTATAACTGAAAGCTCTTCACAGGAATGGAAGGGCAGTGAAGAACATTTTGTGAAAAGAAAAGTGCAAAAGTAGGAGCAGCATCGAAATCATTATATGTTGGTATATTTAATGGTACTTAAACTTTCAAGTGGAGTGATTAGCCAAAACATTGATCTTCATGAATTACATAACTTTACACGCTGAGCTCAGGCCCTGAGGCAAGATCTAGAAAGAACAGAAGAAACGGCACGCAAAGCCTAAAATGGAAAAAAATGGCGCCAAAATCTAGATTTAGTCTAGAGCTAGGCCTAATAATATAGACTCTTGAACAAGATATCTTCTAGAGCTATATATCTAGAATCTAGCTCAAGGTCCAGATTTTAAACTAAGAGTTTGAATCTGAATCTTATAGACAATGAAATCATTGAAGCTCTAAAAACAACTTACCTTGCCCAACTTGAAAGTGAACGATTTCTCTCATTTTGTCTGGACTTAGTTGAAGAAGACTTTAAAATTTCTATTTCCTTGACAATCTGTCCCTGTTTTTATTTCTTAAACACGAAATCCGTTCGTGAAACAAAGCCCAATTAACGCTTAATGACTAGATCTAGGTTGATTTAGTTTCTAATCTAAAAATTACTTTCTGCAGTTTTTATATATTTCAATCGGGCCGGATCTTCCTTGTCAACCAAATTCTCTTTTGAGCATCAACAACCCTTTTTACATGAAGCTGAACAATTATGTACCGGTAGCTAAGGAATATCACGTCATTCCCTTAATGACGTGTTTAATTTAGGTTCAACCCCCGTGCATGTAAGTGAAAAACCCCTCTTGCTTTTTCTTTTTATTGCTCTTTCATAGCGGTAACATTTCATGCGTGAGCAATCCCTTGATTCGTAAAAAAACCAATTAAAGGGAGAGAGACTTTATTTTGCTGCTAAGGTTTTTTATATGACACTGTAGAAGGTTTCTTCTGTACTATTCGTAAAAAAAAACCACATTACAGGAGCCAGATAGGGGACAGTGGCCAGTTGCAAATATTAATATTAACAATAGCGCAAATGATAATGGTAATACAATTGTTTATGGAGAGCACTTTGAATAATTATAACGACCAGGCCAAATAAAGCCACTACCACTACAACTACATGAGTGATGATGATGATGATGATGATGATGAT